>JANBQA010000118.1:0-27318 GCA_027576955.1 Dimargaris xerosporica
TTAGGGCACCTCGGGAGGCACCAGTGCTCTTTGGAGCAGGCCAATTGGCCCTGCTCTCGGCGGAGCCAGTTATAGAGTGACACTGTCATCCTTGTGCAACTCGGGGCCCATGCATGCCAGCTGCTTTGCCGTCATTTATACGTTGGCTTCCTTTCTACCTGGTGGGCGTACCGTTGTTCCCATATACTCCTTTGCTTTTCATTGTCTGCACCTGCCAGTGTTTGGCTATTTTTACGTTTTTTTCTTTCTTCCTTTCCAAAGGGACAGAAGCAAAAGGACGAGAGCGCCAGTCGCTATCTCATTCTAATACCTAGGATCTTCTGCGATGGCTACACATTGGCCCACTAGTACCACCAATACGACACCACCAGCACCCGCTCTGCCTGTTCCATATGCGCCGTCGCCCTCCTTCCCTGCCTGTCCTTTTCCCTTTACCGATGTGGTGAAGTACGGGTCCCCAATGAGACCATGGGTCTGACTGTACCACCAAGAGGCGTATGCACGCCTTGGTGTGCCTTGGAGTGTCAGCGCCAGCGCCCAGCTCTACATATGTGCGTGGGAGTGTGACTCCAGTCGTGACAATTAAAATAAGCACCACGGAAAGCTGGCCCAACGCAATATGCATACAGGCACGCGTGACATACTTGCGAAAAGTATGGCCGACTAGAAAAGTGAAGCAACTAAACCATCACATGTGCACTACTAGGTACCAATGGCCGTATGTCAGTCCCACTACATGCACCGCAGTGGTGGCTTTGGACCACGGCAG
Source organism: Dimargaris xerosporica (assembly GCA_027576955.1). Lineage (NCBI taxonomy): Eukaryota > Fungi > Kickxellomycota > Dimargaritomycetes > Dimargaritales > Dimargaritaceae > Dimargaris > Dimargaris xerosporica. The sequence continues at coordinate 770 of JANBQA010000118.1, forward strand.
AGACAGTGACCTATGCAATACGCTGCTCAAGGCCCAGACGAGCACACAGACAATGCTACCAAGGATCGCCCAGGTCGCAAGTGAAAGAGAGAGAAAAACCACAACTCGCTTTTGCACACATAGCAGCCTGTGGCATACTAACTATATAGTATGAGAAACGGCTATCAATACATGGCAGCAGTTTTCGTTTATTAGCCCAGTCAAAACGGCAGGTACACTGAACCACAAATAATAAAGCCCTCAGCGTGGAGCATACCAAACCGCGCATCAGTGAACAATACTACAGGGCTGATACACAGTGCAACAATACAGGCGGTCCCCATACGAGGAGCTGCCGCATCAAGTGAAAGCAAGGTGGGATTCCTCCCCAGCCTCGCCGCGGCTTCCTCAAGTAGAGGGCTGACACATACAACATAACCATATTACGGTGTATGCTCGGCTACCACGGCCCCAGCAAAGAGCATGGGGATTGTTGACCACTTCCTGCTGGCCAACTGCCACCAGAGATACTGACTGCAGTCTGGCGCGGAGGAAACAACTGAATGGGGCCATACAAGCTCTATTTCACTACACACTATCATTGCCACAGTAAATGAACCACCACCCTGCTGCAATGGCGTACAGAATAATAATAGCTGGGATTTATTGCACTAACCAGAAACTCTCAGCAACCAAAGTGGCTACCCCCAGTACCAGAGGTCTTCTGCCTCGTGCTAACAAAATAATGCATCCTCGGATAAACTTCTTCGTTCATCGGACCAGCTATTACACCGTATGTGGATCCGGAACTGTAGCCGAGCCCAGTTGCTCGGCACAACCGATGCCAAGAGGGCAGCGCACAATCGCAGCCGTGGTGGCTTATCACCAACGTTTTCGAGGGTGATCCAAACGGCGGCGTGGGTAATGCTTGGGATGCGTGTAAAGCGTACTCGGGGGAACTTCGGGCAGTGCAGGACGATTGCACATCATTGGATCAGAATAATATGCAATTCTAATACTTTTTCGACAAAAAAATCAATCTTCCGCAATTCTTTCATCAGATGAAAAAGTATTAATAAATTTTGTGGTCGTCCGTTTAACTTTGTCTATGACGAGATCACGCGTCGTCCACAGCCTCAGCTGCAAACCCTTGAGGGGCTTGAAGACATCCATGATGTGAACAATGCGCTGTGTAGTAACAAAATGCTAGGGAAACCCACAGGTTTATATATCCAAGACGGGCCAGTGTTGGCCATGGGCTGTTCAGGCCAGGCACCACATTCACTTCTGTTCCAAACAGCCAGGTTTGCACAGCACAGCAGTTAGCTGCGGCCCATTTGTTGCTTCTGGTTCCACCTTCACCACCACCAAGGCTTGCAATCTATGAATGGTTCATGGCTACCAACAGGCGCTTTTTGGCATCATCGGCCCTTTAGACAATAGCGCCCCGCCCATCAAGTGTAGCCATCAGAAGTCAGTTATACCAAAGTATCCTTCTCGCCTCCTTTGTGGCATTGGAACGATGAAGCACCAAAAGTCATGGATAATCAGTGCCCTGAATGCCGCCACCAGCGCGCATGCACATGCTTCAGTAGTGCGGTGTCTTTGCTGATGCTTGGTTCAGCAGAGCCATTATTCTCTTTGCACTCCAGCCGTGGTGCCAATGGGCCATTGGTAAGTGACAATGACAGGTAATGGTATGCGGCCTTTGTCCCTGAACAAGCTGCCCCATGGAAGCCCGACCTGTTGCTTCATCGTCTTAGTGTTCATGAGAGCACATTGTCTGCGCACCTTCATTATTACCTGTGTTCAGTCATTCTGTTTCTAGCCTGCATTTTAGACGGCGCTGTCCAACTTCATACCTGCCATCTATTGCGTCCTGGTTGTCCCTGGTCCTTTGCACACATGCAGTATACTCGGCTAAGCATCGAACTAGCACCAAGCCATTCATTTTGCGCAGCGAATACATCCGCCTGCTCCGCTTGAACAGGATACTACGCTGCTGTGGATGAAAACCACCAAGCACACATGCAACAATAGGTCCAGCCGCCAATGGCACTAGCGGTTACTGTTCCAACCATGAACATAGTGACTTCGCAGGACCTATTCAAGGCCCAAAGCGAAGCACTTTTGGTAGCTCAAAGGGCAATGGGGTTCCGGCCTAATGGCATGAAATCAGGGTCTGTTGGCATCGGTGACGGTCATGGAAAGGTGATCAAGGGTCGGGTGTAGGCAAAAGAAAATGGCCTAGATGAACACTGTAGTTTAGTGTGCACAGCCAAGTTTTCCGTCGCCTCTTTCACTTTGCATGGTGCCCGAGCTTCTAGGCCTGCAGCGGCACCGTTGCACCAGACTGGTGCGAATGCCAGGGCTCACTTGGCGGCTCATTCATTGCCAATGACCAGGCTATATGCCTGTGGCGGTGCAGCAGTGGGAGCAATGGGTAGTACGAGTAAAAGTAGAGCATGGAGTGGAAATACATACGGCTAGCCTTTCACATCTTATTCTCAAGACAACCGATGAATTGTGCCCTTCCTCTGGTGCAAGCGGGGACTGTTTTGAGCCATTGATACGAGCTTGTTTCGACGGCGTTGAAGTACCACAGCCTTTTTGACCTTGAGCAGCTTATTGGTCTGGGTACCGAAAGGGTTGGACAGTGTGCTAGTGGCATTGGCTGCCACATGGCGTACTTTGGCATCACACGCTAGCTTCTCAGAGCTCCCATAGACCAAATTCATCAGTCGCTTTGGGCACTTTATGCTGCTTTTGCGTGGCTGCAATGCCACCGGCACCCTTCAAACTCGCCCACAGGCGCTCCAGGAAAGGCTGGTTGCTGGCAGGCCACAGTACGGCGATTGGAAATATCTGCTCGAGAACGTAAACTAATCACCATGATAGCTATAGCAGTCGAGCCACAGGAAGAGAAACCATAACAACCATATAGAAAGGCAGGCAGTATGGACCTCAATGGAGTTGTATTGGCCCCATCGTAAACCTATACGAATATGAAAACGATTGCCCCCTGTTTTTGGAATACCTGTTAGAGTGGCAGACTGGCGCAGGAAACAGCAGGGTAGCTGTAATGGGGTTCGAAACTTGGAGTAATATTAGACACACTCCATGCTACGTGCTTTTATAAGCATTAATGACTATGGGTCATCATAGCATTAGGAAGAGCAGGGCCAACAGAAAAACCGTGCCTCTATTAAAACGCTCGTGCTCATTTGTACAGCACAGACAGTGCCTTGCAGTCACTCGGGATGGTCAGTTCGTACTGCTGTGTTGGCGTGGCCACACGTCCGATCCAAAAAATCTCCAACAAAACTAGGTATTATTACCATTATCCTCTAGCAATGGCCTTGTTAATTAAATAGAGGCATAGCGTCACTCCTTATCCTACTGTCACGAAATTCGGCCGAGCAGGACCAACAACAGTAAACGATGTAGTAATAACAGGTATTTATTCAAGCCTTAATTTGCCTCGATGGCTAAGGGCTTGTGTTTAAATAGTTGGCCTGCTGGTGCAGCCGGGGCTGCGAAGCCCTAGCAGCTCACTGATGCCAGCTGGGCAGGGCCAAGGGAGTCAGGTGATTTCCTGCTCCCCAGCCTCCACCCAGTTGGGAGACAGTACCACCAAGGGGTAGGTGTTGGCCCTTACAAGTCTTAGTGTACATGGAAGTGACGGCGCCCTGCTTTACGTATGCGTGCAAGAGTGCGACTCCAGTTATGATGATTAAAACAAGCACCACAGAGAATAGGCCCAACTACCAAACTTACAAGCACGTAAGCCATGCATACAATATGCAAAGACGAGAAAGAAGGCAGCTAGGCATTATTAGCCTTATTCGTGTACCAGAAAGGGTAGCGCCTACAGTACAAGTATCACATACGTGGCTTTGTTGCTCGACAAAAGTACACGAGCTGAAACAGATGCTTTAAAGTACAATAGATTGGTCTGTTTCAACTAGGGAAATGCACTAGAGCACTCGCCAAAAACACATCCCTGCATTTCATTTATTGCCGCTAATAGATGTCTATCCCGAAAGGCGCAAGCCGACCCATGCTTGCTAAGGTCTTTCAATGTTACTAGTCCAACTGTGCGACAAAGTCTTGTCGTCCCGTACTGCCCACGTGTGTCAGCTGGTTGACGATGGCTTGAATGTCACGTTTGGGCACATAGGGAACAGGCAGTTGTTCAGCAAGTTTGGTGACCTTTTCCGATTCCTTCTGTGGTGCACCGAGGCAGCTTTTCTTGTGTCGTTTGGAAATTCGTTTAGGCACCTCAGGCAAATGCTGAAAGATGTCTCGAGCTGCTTGAAACTGAAAGTCCTTGTCAGGGCTCGCTTTGACGACCGTGAGGATGTTCTCAATGGTGACATGCTGGTGCACCAATTGAAAGGCAGTAACAGGGCCGATCTTGGGTAGTGTGCTGCAAAAGTCGGTGCCACAGAGAATGCTAAAATCAATAAACTGATTGCGAGTAAACCCCAGCTCTCGGCGGGCCTTGGCCGGGTCTACCACAATTACTCTTGTTGACTGTAGGGAGTACTTGGTTAAGAGAGGGCCATCGCTGAGCAAAATAAGATCCGAGTCTTCAGAAATGGTTCCCGCTGTGATTTCCGAGTGGTAAAGTGAAGCACAGACTGCCTCCGACTCAAACCCTTGCGCTCTAAGGGTGTCAAATCCCAATTGTTTGAGCAGGCGGATGGTGTCAGTCACCATCTGGGCGGTGATTTTCGTGGCACGGGCTTCTAGACGGGACATGCGTGCCGAGTGTTCGTCGTGGAGCTGATCGAGACGGGCTTGATATGCTTGGGGAGCCAATGGCTCATTTTTTGCGTCTAGGTTGAGGCCGTCATTCTCCGCAATGGGTAAGATGTCGGCCTCTAGGCTGGTGATGGTCGTTGGCGTACTTGCGGCTATAGGTGGGGAAGGTGGCAGAGGCAGCACTTTGCGTATTTCAGCCCTGGGCAGCGGCATCGTTGGCGGTGCCTTTGGTGGTTCGACTGGGGGCTCGGGTGAAAAGTATGGATACAAGCCGTCGGGTGGTATTTCAATTTGGGCCAGCGGTGGAGCGGGCTCTGGTTCCCGTGATTGGTGGCTTTTGGCTGGCGGTAATGGGTGTTCAGCAGGTGGAGAAGCATTCGGTTGTGGGTGAGGTTTGGCCTGTGCTGATGATGGGCTCCCTGGCAATGGTGCGGACCAGGGCAAAGCTCTCCCTTTGGCTGTGTAGTCCACGGTTGTTTTCCAGAGCTGACGAATGAGCAAAAGAATTGACGAGTATTCTGTGTTCAGCAGGCGTAACCGTTCCTTGAGCATGGGGTGCTCTTGTATTAGCTGGCGACGCTCGTTGCGTATTTTGGCCCGCGCACTGGCGAGATAGAAAGCCACTCGCTTAATGGGTGCATTCGCTGCGTGCCGTTCAAGCGCGTTGGTTGCTTCGACGGATGCATACACTTGCTGGTATCGGTCATAGAGCTCGACCTTTTGCTTGGTGGGGAGCATCTCAATTTTTTTGGTCAGCTTCTGGACGGCCTGGATGCGTTTTTGATGTGCTTCTTCTTCAGCAATGGTCTTCTTCAGCTCGGTAGACCGTTCGTGGCGTTTTTCGTGGGCCACCCGTTTTTCTGCTGGCCGAGTGGTTCCATCGAACACGAAGATGGGGGTGATGTTGTAGGACTGCAGCGTTCGAGCAAACAAGAGAAAACCCCAGAGATGGCGCTTGGCGATGGTCGTCTCCTCTTCCTCGGGCGCTAGTGTGACAGCGGGAGAGTAGAGTGGTCCAGTGGTTTGGACAAACTTGTGCAAAAGGATATGGCAGTCCACGGCTAACGTTTGATTTCGAAAGTCGGCCAGTGACTGGGTGGCCATACAGGTTCCAGCACGCTTGCGCAGGAAAGGAAGCAGTCCGCGGACGCCCATGCCGTAGAAAGCTACTTGCGAGTACGGCCGCGGCTCGGAAGGAAAGGTGGCAATCGTAGCAGGGTGGGAACTGGCGTTGGTGTTTTAGGATTAGAGGATTAGCAGTGCCTGGTCCCAGCAGCAGAGGCGGCTAGCCAACGGAAACCGGTACGCCTGCAAGACAGTTACAACAAAAGGTAGGCATTTCCATACCATCAAGTAAACCCACGCAGTCCTCTCCTGGAGAAATGCTGATAGCGTTGCTGCGGTTCGCCATTGGCCATGGCCGCCCTAAAAAATACGCATTGCAGCACCACTGTGCGGAGGGGATTGCTTATGGTTGTGCTGCGGTGGGGTGCTTTTTTTGCCCTTCTAATTGGCGACACTCCTTGCTGGGCGCAGCTCTCTATGCGATTGCTCTGCTGGCTCAAGTGCGCCGCATCCATCTCTTCGCTCGGCATTTGCACATCCTTTTATTCACCTTGTATAGCATTTTTTGGAGCGCACGACTGTAAAATTGGCAGAGCACGGTCGCCTTGCGAGCAGCGTGCGTGCACGAACCCTTTGCCATTATGGGGAAGCGAAAGTCGGCGCGTAAGCCTGTGAAGAAAGAAAAGGTGCGCTTGGACAAGGTGTTTGACTGCCTGTTCTGCAACCACGAAAAATCCATCGTGGTCAAGCTGGACCGTGAGCACAAGATTGGGCACATCAACTGTCGCGTTTGCCCAGCCGCGTACCAAGCGCCCATCAACTACCTCAGCGACCCCATCGACGTCTACAGCGACTGGATTGACGCCTGCGAGGACGTCAACAAGGAGAAGCCCGCTCCACGAAACCGCGTGGGGTCCAGTGTTGCCGCCACACCTGGACGTCGCGTGGATGCCCTTGGGGTGCCAGACGATTTAGACGAAGACGACGACGAGGAGTTTTAGACGGTCGGTTTGATGATAGAGGCGGGGTTTGCGTATCACCTCAATGCAACAGTGCAGGGAATGGTGGACCCTCGCTACCACATCGAGCCCACGCTACCGAAGCGCAAGCGCCACCTTCTGATACCCGCTGGGCTAACCAGGCCTTCATTCTGGGGCAAACAACAGACAAACGCCACAGGCCGGGCTGCTTGAGTCCCCGCTGCTCTCCTCTCCCTTGCTCACAGGCATAGCTGGGCTTGAACACCACCCGCAGCGTGCTCGTTGGCGATACGCTTTAAAATATCAGTTCTGCGGGTATGTGCATAGGCATTCCTCACCTTCAACCTACAGACGCCAATTGAGCGCATAATTTCACCATGAACTAGGCCATGGTCATCACCACCACAGGCTCGGTTTGAGCAATAAATGATTCTTTAAATGGCTACACACAGACCGCGGCAGTTGGTACCCTGCACCTTGGGCTATCCATGGCCAACAGCCGCGACTCTTGTGTGGTGCATGAAGTCCTCTACAGCGCCCACAGTTTGTGGCCAATGGTGCGGAGTGGGTAAAATTGTGCTTCGCAGTGGGACTCTTTGATGGCGCAAGGCCCACTTGTGCTGCGACCCTTCCCTTGGCTTGGCCTTGGTGCCACTATGCCCTCCTTGGGCAGCGGTCGATGCCCCGACTGGGAGGATTTGGCTGGTTGATACGCTGTTGGCGACGCATAGCTCATCCATCGTTGCTTGGCATTTCGGACAATTGGCATTACTCCAACCATCTCTCTATTACAAGTCTTTGAGCTTCCACTCGGTATTTTTTGTGGCCATTCAGCGCCGCCGTTTTCATCGACTATGGGGGTAAGCGACAGGGCCTAGAGACCCATGGGCGGTGAACGAACATGTACTGCTAGAGATGGAGCGCTGCAGTGGGTCTTAAAGATCGCCACTCTTTTGGCATTGGTGGTTTAGCCCCATCCATTGCTTGACCATTCCCCCTGGATGTGCTTGGGGCAGTCTCTCTCATTCTGACCATGCTGCGGGGCTATTACCTTGGGTGCTGCGCAAACCTGCTGTTGACAATAGATAAAGTACGTCCTACTCATTAGCCGCCAGGGCAAGATACGGCTGGCCAAGTGGTTCAGTACCTTGGGCAACAAGGACAAGTCCAAAATCGTCAAGGACGTCACCCAGCTCGTGCTCGCGCGACGGGCGCGCCTCTGCAACTTTTTGGAGTATCGCGACACCAAGCTCGTATACCGACGGTAAGCACCTACCGCCTTGTTCATTTGGACGGCCAGAAGCGCCGTTCGCAGCCTGGCGCAGCATGGAGGGTTGCTGGGTAGTAAGGGTTTGGCGGTTCCGGTGATTGTTCCTAACCTCGGTAGTATCCATGCTGAAAGCAACTTGTGATGGTGGCCTTGGTAGGTATGCGAGCCTCTACTTTATCGCCGGGATCGACCCCACCGACAACGAGCTGCTTGTGTTGGAAATTATCCACCGCTACGTGGAGATCCTGGACCAGTATTTTGGCAATGTCTGTGAACTGGACCTGATCTTCAACTTTCAAAAGGCCTACTTTGTGCTGGACGAAATTCTGCTGGCGGGAGAAATGCAGGAACCAAGCAAAAAGGCCGTGCTGCGGGTCATGGGCCAGCAGGACATCATTGAAGAGAATGAAAACGCGGAGCGGGGTTGGGGCGATGTCAATGTAGAAAGCGTTGCTCGGTCGCTGCAGCTGTACGCCCAGGAGGCTAAGCAATCGTTTGGCATTAAATAAGTGCGCTATTGCTGAAGCCGCACCGTAATCTGACTTTATTACAAGCCAAGGACAACGCAACTAGGTTTTTTATTTCCTTTCTTCTTTTTGTTTTGCTATGGCCGTCCATGACATGTCACAAAGACACCAATGTATAAAACCCTCGCTTTTATCGCACAAACTCGGGTGGACCAAAGGGCAATCCATGGTTGGCATCTCCGAGTTCCTTTGGGAGGGTGAGGGGGATGGAGAATTTTGCCCACCAAGTCCATCATATACTGGTTTTTTTCTTGGAAAAAATATCGTGCAATGGGTATTGGCACAGCGCTCACGGTTAAAACCCACTGTACGCTTGAGAGAGAGAAAGAGGATATTTCCAAGCATTAGCGCATGTTGGTCGAGTTGCCATTGTAGGAAAGGTCGTTATCCGAGTCGGATCCATGTGTATCGTGGATAGTGTAAAAGGGCTTGTTGCGACTAGAATAGAATGAGCAGTGGCCCAACAAGTACGTTGGACAGTCAGATTGGTACCATGAATTACAATGGCCCCACCAACCAGGTAATACAACCCTGAGGTTGACATCACGCCGTAGGCCAGAGCGGATGGTACAGCTGAACTTAGCGCTCTGCTAGCCAGCACGATGTTGATGCCTATTTTCATGCGTTTGATTGCTTGTTTGCCTTTCTCTCCACCCGCGCACACAGCAAACACATTTATACTATTGGTTGCACTTACCGCCTTGTTCCCTGAGTAGGCGTGTTGGAGCTTTTCCTTGCCAACGCGGTGGCAGCCGTAGATTGTGGATGCCGTGGCGTGGTCGGTTCAGGTGATTCACGAGCTGTATCCAAAGCTGATGCGCTGGTCTCGGGTGGTGGAGTGGAACGACCAAACCAAGCGAGCCAGAGCGCTGCAAGCCACGCGTAAAGCGAAGCAAACAGAGTGTAGAGTGTGCCACCCAACGCATCTGGTGAGACAAGGGTGCTGGTTACCGGTGTGGCACTTGCCAGCGGTGCGGGCTTCAGGATCAAGGTACTGCTTGGACAAAGGGCAAGCGCCCTGAGCGTGGCTGAGTTGTCGGTGTCTGGAAACTCGCGATGGGGAAATGTTTGTAGGAGCACATAAGGGCTATTACCATCGGTGCGGTGGGTGTTCAGGTACCGCCGGACATCAGCCAGTGTTTGCTGAGGCGCAAATTGGGTCCGGAGTGTGGTGCCATCCAGTAACCGAAACACCACTTTGGCCACAGCTGGCGCAGGGGGCGATGCCAGTGGTTCGCCGTTGGGTGAAGTCGGGGTAAGTGGCGGCAGCTGTGGGTCTGCTGACACTCCCGGTAACCTCTGCTTAGGGTAGAGCTGCTCCTCCACTCGCTGCTTCTTGTGCCGGCGGTGTGGGGTTGACAAGGCTTCGCCAGGTGACGGCTCCGAGGAGGTCCGATCAGCCGATCGCAATGGACGCATATCAGCTGCTGGCGGAGCTGTGGTCTCGGGCCTGGGTGACGCGGGCAAAGTGCTTGGCACTGGCGGTGCAGCGCCATGCATTGCTTGTGATGACGACGGCTGGTTTGCCAAGCCATCCTTGGCCTTGGCCAGCAGCTGCAAGAGGTCGGATTGGGACATATCACCTTCGCAAAAATGCTGAAGGATCCCTCGTCGAATGATGTATACTGTGGGCAGTTGGTTGGCCTTGTAAATTTGATTAAACGCAGTAGCCTCCGAGGTTCCAGCTGTTAAGCGCAAGCACACAAACCGATCATCCAGCTCTTGTGCCACCTGCAAGCAAAAGTGATAAACCAAAATGGGCATTGCGTTGAATAAAAAAATAAATCCGAGCAGGAGTAAGCTTATTCGTCCCGAGTGCAGCTAGAGGCTGGTCCTGAGAATTGCGAGACCGCAAACACTCTGTAGCATACGCTAGAATGGTATGCCCTTGACCTGAGGCTCAGGGCTGCCATAGACCACCAGCTGCTTAATTGTGGCTTTGTTTTCTTAACCGCCCTCTGCTTACCTCAGCGCTCTCAAAAACCACGTCTAGGGCCCGGGTGGCAGCCGAGTCATCTGTCCCATGCCCCACACAAACCGCCACCACCACCATATACTTGTGAGCTCAGCCCCGGCCGTTGGTGTGTTAATCACTTCAGAGGGATACCTTGTATTCAATCGACGTTGCCAGTGGACCATGTCCACATGCCCATAAACTTCTCCTCACAAACGACGCCGAGCTGTAAAAAGGTGTACGTGTACTTGCGTGTGTGGAGAGAGGAAGCAGTGGCACCATACTTACCGGCCAGGTACACGAGCAAGAGCGTGTTGGGGCGATGGGTCAAACGCACCACCGAGGCAATGTCGGTGGAGTGCCAAGTAGGCATAATGGCTAATGCTCGCTTCAGGAAGCTAGCAAGGCGTTGCAACAGCCGAGCGCATCAGCTGGAAGTAAATGTGTACAATGTCTCGCTTGGTGGTTGGTTTCCGCTCGGTCAAGCACCAGTTCGCACTATTGCCACGCTGTAGTGGGAATAGCTAGATAGTGAAAACAAACGATTGCAGACAATGTATCGTACAGAGCAGGTACAAAAAGAAAAGAAGCACAGGCGGACTGGGCGGCTGTACCGGCAGCGCCACAGGGTGCGCCATCTATAATACCACCTGCGTCCGCGCACTCCCTCGTTCTCTGTGACCCGACCCGGTTGGCCGCACCCTCATCAATTCTTCCCACCATTTTCCCCACCCACATCAGCGCCAGACACCTTGTTACGCCAGCGGCATACGAGCCACCCATTACAAGCAGCGGATTGTCCTATCCCGGCGGCGACGCAGTGCTTGGCTAAACTAAAAGGTTTTATTGTTGATTTTTCAGTGATATTACTATGTTGGCTGGGCTGGTTAGGTAGGTGGGGGTGCGCTGCAAACCAGCGACAGCTTGGCCTGTGGGTCTGGGGGCTCTACTTCACCATACCGTCTTTGACAGCAAGTGGGTGCTAAAAGAAATGTCTATTGACGATTCCCTTGATGTATGGATAGTTCAGTCGTACAGTTAGAGTAAAAGCAAAACTACACGTCATAACAAAAAACAAAACAGCATAATGCACCGACCATGCATCATCTCGCGCTATACAGCTAAAATATGGCAGTTAAATATATAATTGGGTACAATAAATAAGGCTCATTGCGTTCAGGGTTCTATGGCACATAGCGTGAGTGACCACCATCAGGTCTAGGTGTAGTTGCACACTTGACGGTTTCTAGAGCATCCAACGTTTTACAACCGAATAGGGATTCCCTCACCTAAAGCTGGGAGGGCACTGGTGCCAGAGTCGATGCGCCTGATCGACCATTGTCCGGTGACGCCGTGGGTTTAGGGCGAGCATCTGACGCAAGCGCCATCTTGTTGGAGCTAAGCGCCAGCGACCCGTCATCGTTACCAGCGGCCCCCGAGTCGGATGAGCGGCTGCTAATGGATTGTTCCAGCGACAGCATCAGGCTTCGCAGCGAAGCCACATCCAGCAGCGCACCGGTGCTGATGGGAACATGGCGCTGCTGGGGCGTTTGCAGCAGTCGTTCCAAATGTCGGGCGAGCTCTTGGGTCGACGCACGGGTCGGCGAGGCGCTGCGGTCATCTCGAGCCGCTGGATTTCCAGACACTTGCAGGTGGTACAGCAGGGCTTGAACCTTGGTCCGAATGTCTTCGAGCTGCATATCGCGGCGCTGGAGCTGGGTCTCGGCGACCAGACGCTTTTCATCTGACGCGCGCACGTCCTGGCGCAACCGGGTGAGGTCGTGCTTGGCGCGGCTGGCGTCGCGTTGCGACTGCAAGTACCGGGACTCCAGTTGCCGTAATCGCTGCGGCCAGTCCAGGGCACCTCCCTTACCCGAAAGATCGGGGCTGGAGCTATTAGTGGTGCCCGCCGTTGCACTGTCCCGTCGCACAAGCCGGGGAGACTCTGCCCGGGAAGGCAATGGCGAACTGGCGAACGTGAGTCGGTAGGCCTTTAAACGACCATGGGCCTGACCCAGCTCCTGTTCCAGTTTGCGAATGCGCGTGGCCGATTGACCAATTTGCTCTTCCAGTTTGGCAATCATCTCTTCCTTCATGTCCGTCTCTTCCACAAGGGTTGTCAGTGCCTGGAGGCAATCCACCTGCGCGGCAGCAGCGTCACGTTGGGCCACCAGCTCGTCACAGCGAGACGTGGCACGGGTGAGCGCCGCAGTCTGGTCTTCAGCGTGGCGTAGCAAGTCCCGGTTGGCCGCTTCCAATCGGTCTACGTCAGCCTGGGCCTGGGTAAGCTGCTGCTGAAGCTGCTGCACACGTTGGTTACCGGCCGTAGTGGCGGCCAAAGTCGATTGGATGACCTGCTGGGTCTTCTTGTCGCTGGCCTTGAGAGCTGTCAGTTCCCCTTCAAGCATTTGTTTAGCCTGGGTCTGGGCGTCAACTTCTGCCCGCAAAGACTGCAGTTGGTCGAGATGCTGGGTATGTTGCTGCACCAGTTCCGCATTTTGCTGCGTCAGAGCTCCCAGGTCGCCCTGGGCTTGACTGTACAGCTCTTCCATGTCGGTGTAGGCCTGATCCGAGGTGGTGTGGTGGCGATGGGTGTCATTGAGCCGCTGCCGCGTTTGATCAAGTTGAGTTGTCGCCTCATGCAGCTGGGTGCGCAAGGCATTGTTGTCATTGATGAGGTTGGCCAGCTGTTTTTCAAGCACGCTGGTGCGCGCCACCTCAGCATGTAGCAGGAGATCGGCATTGGCCTCCTCCAGAGCCTGGCATTTGGCTCGCAGATACATCGCCTCTTGCAGCGCATTTTGTCGGGCTCGTTCCGCTTCAGCGATTCGCTCCACCACCGTGCTAGACAGTGAGTTGACGGCGCCTTTTGATTCGGCCAGTTCCCGATGGAGGTAGGTCAATGTCTGCAGCAACTTTAGTTTGAGCGGATCGGTCTGGATGGCTTGGATCTGATCATCACTAAACACGTTGCGTGGAAAAGATGGGGTTCGCGACAGCCGCCGTGAATCGCCATCAGGTGAACTCGAATGCGGTGAAGCAGCATTGTCCGGGATATCTTGCACTACAGTTTGCACCGCCTGCCAGCCTTGGCGGATAATCTCTTGACTGGGCTCGTCTCGGCCATCAGCAGCGGACGACCGCGGAGATGCGGTGGTATTAACGGTCACCGGTTGCACCTCTTGGCGCAAACTGGATTTACGAGAGCCAAAGCCAGGATCAGCACTTAGTGCGGACACTCGTTGGTGTAGATCTGCGCTCAAGGGCGAAGCACCTCCGTCAGAGGCGGGAGATGTGGCGCGTATTGGCTCGGCACTTGTCGGCAACGAGTCTGTTGCCGCCAATGGTGAACGCGATGCCGTGGTCGACGGTCGGCGGTCCCGAGAGAGCGATGTGGCCGAATCGGTCCGACGCATCGTCAAATCGGGGTCCGATTGGGCAATGCGTTCACCCAGCGGCGAGCCCACTTCCAGCGACGGGGATCGGATCAGGGACACACGGTTGCGGAGCTCGATCGTCAACCGCTTGTTGGCTGACCTGTCATGGACACTCGGATAGCTACGTGGGATGGGCGACGCAAACGTGGGCGAGTCACCAGGGTCACCGTTGATCTGTTCAGTCGAGTCCTTGGGCGATGGTAAAGAGCCATCGCTGCTGGGCTGCGGACGCCGCATATCCTTGGAGGCCATTTCATCCCGGGGTTCAGCAAAGGGTGGTAATCCGGCATTGGCCTCTTGGGTATAAGTGGGCGAAGATGGTGATGGAACTTGCTGGGAGGTGGCAGTCGTAAGCGGCGCTCTGGACCCATTGCGCTCCTGTGAGATTGAGGACCTATGAACATCGTCGACTTGTCCAGTAAATGAGGTGAGGCTGTTCACGGATTGTTGCAAGGCTGATCGCCGCTCCCCGTCATTGCCAACTAGCGAGAGGGATAGCAGGCTTTGGCCTGCCACAGTGGCATTGAGAATAGGCGAGTCGGACGAGTCAGCAGGTCGAGCGTTGCCGAGCCCCTTGGTGAATGACTGAGTAGCTAGGCTAAGGTTCTGGCTGGCTGGACCGCTGTCGGTGCCATCTAGCCGAAACGATGACTGAGATTGATCAGCGGGGCCGTCCCGTTTTTCGGTAAACGATGGTAAACTGGTCGCCGACGTAACTGGGGAGAACACATCGTTGGTCAAAATGGGTCGGGACGATAAAGCCGTGAACACCACATAGGGAAGCTCCCCTTCAGGAACGATGCCACCGAGGTAAAACAGGCGATCGCGGGTCGCCAAAAACCGGCCATTGGGTCGCCGTGTCCAGGAGCGGTCAGTGTGGTTGGCGTAGTACCAACAATTGTCTATTGAATCCATCAATCACACGACCATGCCCAGCATCACAGAAAAAGGCGCTTAAAGTTAGTCATTGGCAACTGCCACCACATGCGCAATCAATTCCATCGTAAACAAGGCTGGGGATGTCGAAAAGCGCAGAACCCGTCCCTATTGGCAGTCAGAGACACGTACCAGCAATACTATACGCAAATGTCTCGCGGCAGACTTTGGCATTGCCCAAATGGCCGCCGGTCACCACCATATAGCCGTCAATCAGAAAGGCACTGTGGTTTGCTCGTGGCATGGGCGCTTGGCCCTGTGGGCGCAGCAGTGTCCAGGTGCTTGTGGTCAAGTCCATTGCCCAAAGATCGTTGTAGAATACATCGCCATTGCACCCACCGAACACATACAACTTGTGATCCTGGATGCAAGACGAGTGGTACGCACGAGACGGTGGCACAGCCTCGGTTGCAGGCGTTAGAACCTGCCAGCGAGGACCACCCTGCTTCACAGTTCGCAAGTCAAACAGGGCTACATCATTGATTGTACCCGAAGCGGTAAACCCAAACGAGACGCACATGGCGTGGCCATACAACGAACAAGCATGCCCTTTGCGCCCACTGAGTGCAGGGCCTTCGGGAGCTAAAGGAAACCACCGCGAATGCTGAACGGTATACATGTAAACATTTTGATCATCAAACGACCCATCCTCCAGTCGACCGCCAAAAATGAGCATGGCGCGACCGATGAAGATGGCCGTGTGACCGCTGCGGGGCGAAGGTGGCGGACCTGTAGTTTCTACGGGAGTAAACTCCAGCGTTTTGGGATTGAAGGCGGTAAGGTCGTTGTAGTAGTTGCCCACGTGCCGACCGCCAAAGATAAAGGCGCGTTTGCCATCGTAGGCCACGGAAAAGTCCTGCCGAGGAAAGAGGACCTTGTCAATCAGCTTGTAGCCCTTCCAGTGGAGGTCATGACCTGGCACAGTGATGGGTGGCAGCTCAGTGGCTTGGCTGGGAGGGGTGCTGATGGTGTGGTGGCTGACCACCAGCTGGTGAGAAACGGGCCGTGGTGACGCAGGGGCCATGGGTTTGAGATGAGCGCCCAGGGCAGAGTTCCCGGGAGCTGTCGGTGGCAGCATATTGGGAGGGGCCATAAACGAATTATGGAGGCCAGAGGGTCCAGTGCCCAACACCGTGGACCGCTTAGGTGCCCCACTGGGGCTTTGCGGTGGCTGCGGACCTTTGCGTTTGGAGAACAGGGGCATAGCAGATAACTAGGGAGTGCGCAGAGGCCTGGTTAGTTGGGGTAGGCACGGCGGGAACGAGCCCAGCTGCAACGATCAGCTGGAGCGCTGTGAAATCTAGTACCGGCGCAGTAGGAGATGGTCACTGGTTTGGCTAGTTGCTGTGGCACTTTACAACGCCCAAGCGAGGGCAACTGCGCTGGGTGGTTAGTCAGAAAGCAGCGGCCCTGGACCCCAAGATCCCCGGCGATAAGGCAGCCGCGGGCAGGTTAGAAAAGCGTCGCGGCTGTAGCGTGCCAGCCGGGTCGCCACCGCTTGGTCACGCCTGCGTAGCGGTAGATGGCGGAGGTAGATGGGCCTCTAAACGGTCAAGATGAGGCCAATCAGCCGGCATCTGCTAGTGTATGAAATTAAACGACAATGGGCCAGCAGCGATGAGAACCAGCAGAGCATGGGACGAATGGGTCTAGATTGCGCTGCTGCCACTGGTAGGATTGGGGGAGGAAGAAGCGCACCAACAACGGGCTAACGGATACAAGCGTCACACTGATAGCAAAAAAAGGAGCGTAGAGAGGCTATGCACGCGCCCGTGTAAGAATGGTCTCAAACGGCCCGCCGTGGCAACGCTAAGGACCCACGGGCGTGCCTGAACGAAAAATGTGCACAAAAGCTAGGGGAGCTGGGCTACGGAGCTTTTTTTCCCTAGTGTCTAGTGGCCAAGTGTAGTGAGTGGAGCAGGCAGCGACAGCAGTCGGTGGTGTCCGTTGCTCTCCATACAAAGCGCCCTCACACACTGGCAATAAAGATGCAATATATAAAAAGAGACGAGCAAAGGGGAGAAAAAGGGGCGGCTCGCGGGCCATTCAAGTCGTCGGCGTCAGAAAAGTGACGGTATGAACCTGAAAAAAACATAGTACCCAACACGACAGCGGCCAAAGCCTCTCCAGCCCAGTGGACGAGTGGCAATCGCGTCCCCAGTGTGCCTGGTCCACACGGTGCAATCAGTTGTGGTGATTGAATCTGCGCTAACTGTGCAGTGGGCAACAGGCGCGAGGTATTTGGCGAGGCGACTACGACTTCCAGGAGAACGAGGGAACGCAAGGTAGGGGCAGGGACGGCTCCCACACTCGCCTGCTGGTAGTTCGTGCCAGGTCGTTTGAAAGAGAAGGGATCGCCTTTCCCAGCGTCGACCATGCCTGGTTCCGAGCTCATCGCCCCAGGCCTGCAATCGTGCCGGTTCCCGTTTGCCACAAGCCCCTCGCTGGCGCGATTGGGCTCTAGACCATTGCCAACCAGTGGCAGCCCTTGTTGCGGCCTGCCGCCAATCCCGCAACTCGCTCCAGCGCGATTTCCTTTGCGACCAAACGGTTGAGGCCGAAAAAGGTGCTGGCATGGCGTCCAGGTCCCCCCTCCCTCTGTTAAAGCCTCTTTTTGTTCGGGGAGACGCCAATAAAATAAAACCCAAAACGACCATGCCAGCATTCCACTATTCTTCTTTTCCCTTCTCATACACTGACTCAACTCGCTGGTTCATTTGCCCAACTTTATAATAAACCATGGACACTTCATCCCAGGGCACCCAAGCAATAGAGTGGCAGGTTCTGAAAGCGCCACCGATCGCACGGCGTTCATTAAAATTCGCGCCTTCCAACTTTCACACACCCCTGCCATCCAAGCGCCGTGTGGACGCAATATTTAAAGGATTTCTTAAATCTATCGGGTAGCAGCCAGCTAATGATCTGGTCGCATGCGCTGGCCAAAAGCTTCTACTAAAGTGTGACCATCCATTAGAGCTGAAAGGACAGGACGAGCCCTGTAGTGGACAAAATCAAGGGCGGTGCCAAACTAACGATACGCTACACGTGACACTAGACTCGGCAAAGCACGTCACACCTGCATTAGCACCCTAAAGCTTCGCATCACACAAGCGCCTGTTAGTCGTAACAACCCAGCTCCAAAAAAAAAGGCTGGCAAAGTGCTAGTGCGGTGACTTGTTCGCTTCCTTTACCACCTCGTCACAACATTCACTAACACCCTTTTATTTCCACTTGCCTCGCAGCCGGTGGGTCGTTGGAAATGCGTCCCCCAATCTTACCCCTTCGTTAACTATCTCTATTTCTAGCCCTTTTACAGCTATCTACGGCTGTTTTTGTTTACTGCAACACCGCACTTTTGATCCCATGGAATGCCCCTACACCTATGAGGAGCTGTTGGCGCTGCCCAATAGCAACTTTCGTCCTGCGCCACGGTACGATGCGGCTGAGCTAGACCTCGACGGCCTGCGAGCTATCAGCAAGCACACATGCTATCAAACCAAGACCCCCATGGTGGTCGGAAACGCCCTAGCCACCTGGAATATAGACACGTCGCTTTTCACATTAGATTGGCTCCAAGGTCATTTGTCCCAGACCGGTAAGTCAAGCCACATGCGCTGCAACGTCCAATGCATACCGAGGCTATGCCAACAAAAAGGCTCCCATTGACTCTTTGCCATTTAGCGCTGCCAAATGGGTTTTGAGCAGGATATGCATTTGACCACCCACGCTGGATCAAACTAATTTTGATCCTTGGTATATACTTTGTTGCATTGTGCAGGAACGGAGTTTGCCCTGTTCGACACATCGACCCGCGCCACCGAGACATCATGGACCCTTTCCGATTATGTCAAGGCCATTAACAAAGACGCCGCGTCCGTGGCCAACCTTTACGGCAAAGACATTACATGTCCCAGTGCTTGGGCCAAGGCTTTGCAGCACTCATTACCCCCACACTTTGTTCACCTGGGCGAAGAAGACCTTATGGCCAACATTGCCACTAATTTGCAAGCGGAAAACATCATGCTCTACGTGGGTGGGCCTGGTTCAGGTACCCCGGGCCACATGGATTTGTGCGCTTCCGTCGGGCATAACCTAATGGTTTATTCGTCACCCGACGCCTACACCCTGTGGTTCATCATTTCTCCCACATACCAAGAGGAAGCTATCACGTTTTGGCAACTACAGAGTGGCCCCAACAACTCCTTGCATTTTGATACCCACTTTATGCCCATTGCTTGCCTAGCCAAGGCTCCTTTTCCCGTGTATGTCATCAGGCAGCGGCTCGGTGACTTTATCCTGCTACCGGGCGAAAGCGCCCACCAAGTCATCAACATGGGCACTGGTCCCACGCTCAAAGTTTCATGGAATATTACTACCGCGCAGTCCCTTCAGCGAGCCCTAAACTACGTACTGCCTACTTACCAGGGCATCTTTAGGCCTGAGGTGTACCGCAACAAGCTGATTGCCTATAGTACCCTGCGCAAGCGCTACCGAGAGCTTGCCTCGTGCTTAAACTCCCCCGAATCGCCGCCCGAGCTGACCCCCAAGCGTCTGCAGCTGCTTAGTGACCTTCGTGCGCTGATCCCGCTGGTCGAGCAAAACATTATGGACGAATGGGTGTTGTTTGAAGACGTCCTGGTGACTAAGATCACGTCGATGGACTGGCGGGAGGTTTCGGGGAACTTTATGACTGACCCACGGCTATGGTACCAGCCCTCGCCGGACAATGTGTACTGCCACGTGGAGCTTTCCCTCGACCACGAGATGGTCGAGCATAGCTGCGACTTTTGTGGGGCCGATATTTGGTGCCGGGGTTTTTCGTGTAGCAAATGCATCCCCAACGAGGATTCCAATGGCGAAAACGGCGCACTACCAACGCCAATACTCCCTGAAACTGATGAGGACGACGCTGCTTCGGCAACCGATACCGCGATGTATGACCTTTGCGTCAAATGCTACTCTTTAGGTCGCTCGTGTTGGCACCCCAATAATATGAGAATTATTGAAAACATTCCCATGACCTATCTTACCAAGCAGGTAGGCGATGCTATTGCCCTGTATAACCAGGCCCTCGCCGAGTGGGGCCATGTCAACGGAATGGCAGCAGCGGGGTTGACAGCACAGGGCCCATTGCCGCCTTTTGATCCCAATCAACGTCTATGGGCTCTCCCACGCAAATCACCCATGACGGTTGCCTACCAGCTTTTTCTTCAGCGTCGCGAACAGCTGGTAGTGACCTGCCAGTGCTGCAAAAAGACTAGCCCAGTAGAGCTGACGTTTCCACGCCCGGTGCTCGATTTTTTGTACTCCAATGCAGAATTTGACATCACCAAACCTCCCAAGCCCAAGCTGTGGCAGCAATTGGCCACCGTAACGACGCGCCGACGGGGCCGTATTTTGAATAGCTGGGCCCCCACCTGCTGCTACTGCCAATTGGCGTTTTATTACACCGACCATTTTGACAACCTACGACTCCGGCTGCCATACGTCAACACCACTGCCATCCCACGAATCCCGGTACCTTCCAACTGTAAATCCCAAGATGTTGACTCGCCCACGCTCAACAGCGTGCCACAGCCGACTGTTTCGGATCTGCCCAACCATGGCATCGATGCCCAGTTTGCCATTCCTTTACCTACACCGATGCATATTAATGGGTTCCCTCCACAAACCGATCACTCCGCCTCTCCTGCCTTGATGGCCCACGCTCGACCTACCAAACGTCGGGGCACCAAAGATACCATTCAAGGCCTGTTGGTAGAGAAGGCGGCCGCATTGACCGAGCAACGCGCGTATGCCTTGGTCCACACGGTGCAGTACCGCCAAATGTACAACTTTTACACCGACCAACCCTTTAACCTGGCCAACCTTCTGGATCGTATCCAACTCAATTGGATTGATCGTCAGAACCCCGTGGCGGCCAACGACCCTAACCAAACTCCCAACGCTCGACGGCCAGCCAAACCAACCCGCATCATCGACCCACGCTTGATCCCAGCCCTGTTTGAAGACATGCTGGCATGGCTCATTGACAAGCCCATGCTTAAGCGGTGCCGGTCGTTGGAGCTCATAATATCCGAAGTGGCACTGCCGGGTATGGGGAATGCGTTCGGTCTGGTAACATCACTTGCTGCTCAAACGCCCAATGCAGCGACCAGTTCCCCGACAATTCGACTGGCTAGCTCACAGACCAAGGGCCCCAACGTAATATCGACCGACCCGCAAATGCCCTCTGACCATGCCACTCCCACCAAGCGCAAGCGGGGCCGTCCTGCGACCAAGCCAAAGCCCTCTGACACGCCTTTGGCCACTTCTACCGACAGCATTGTCGGTTTGTCCGACAAGGCAGCGGAAGTTTCTATGGTTTGGAGCCGGCTACTTGTGGCCTTTTTGGTCAACCATGGCCTTCAAAATACCCTCCAGAGCCTCGTCGCTGCCAAACCGGAGCTTGCAAGCATGGTAGCCGCGCATTCCCAAGCCAAGTATGCCGAACTCTTTGGACACTATCGGTTCATCACTCAAGAGTTAAAGGACGAGGGTGTTCGGCAGGCGTTTGAGGCCGAAACCCTCAAAGTGTTTCGACCGGTGAGCGTGGTACCATCGCCTGCCGCCAATGGGTCGGTCAAAGCGATGGCTAAGAATGAACCTGCTCCATGACCGTTGCTAGATGCATAAGGTAATAGACAGCTAGCGCCCAATTCACCCATGGGTAGAATGTCCGATCAGCACTTTTGCTTAATAATAATTTAGTTGCAGCCTCACTTTACACACAACAAAAAAAAGCTTCAACCCGCCTAATTTCTTATAAACGATGATGTCAGGAATGAGAATGCACGCATCCAACCATTTTTGGAAGCTCCTGTCAAGGGTCAATTGGCGACGTATCGCTTTCGGCCAGTGTGGCCACTTTGTCGACGTTTGCCCGACGCTTGCGCAGCACACTGGGCTCAGTCCTTGGCGGATTTTTTGGTCCGGGCTGACGGGTCGCAGCCGATTGCGATGAGGATACCAAGTTCACAGTCTCTGGCGTCCCATGATCGACCCGCATCGGTCGGTTGTGCGAGATCCTTGCCGTATGCGGCAGCAAATCGCCCCACATCAATTTGCGCGCGTCTTTATACACCTGTTTGCCGTCCGATTTGACAAAAGTGTCGCGCTGGATGTGTCCTTGAGGCGTGCACGAATCGATGGTGACATGTCCACCTCGCTTAAAGGATGGAAACACTAGCCGGGGCCAGCTGTACGCTCGGGTCAACAAGGCTTGGTGGGTAGGGCCAGCTGTACTAGTGCACTTAGCCGTTGGGCGAGTGCCGCGTCGCACCACCAGGTAGCTGTACTTGATGTCCTCATGGTTGCGCTTGCATTTTTTGGCCTGCATCATAAAGTGCGGGCGCTGCACTTGTTGGGAGAAGTGGCACCACTCCATTTTGTTTTGCAAGGGGCAGTCTCGTTCGTGAGGGCATGGGGCAACAAAGTGCCACGCTGTTTGTAGAGCTGCCGTGGGTTCTTGAGCAGAATCGGGGGTGGGTGCATTGGATGGCGTCTCTGCCGTGGCCACTACCTCGGACGAATGCTTGCCTTGCTGAAGGAACCAGTCACGCATCTTTAGCATGGTCTGAAACCCATGCTTGGTTCCACGGTCAATCAAAACCAGTACGTCGTCCGTTTGGTCCCAGAGCGATTTCAACGTGCTCTCTCGCAAGGCATCCGTGGGCAATTCTCCCAGGGTAAATGCACTAATTACCAGTTGGTGCCGCGGCTTGTCTGGATGGTAAGAAAAATACCGCTGCAACTCGATGGTCGGCTTCAGAGACTCATTGCTTGCCGCCAATTGACTAGGGTGGGTTGCCCATGACCGCTCAACCGACTCGAGCATGGCCTCGGAAATGTCCACACCCAGTAATCGCTGAATGGTATCGGTACCCCAGATTTCCAACGCCGCCCACAGGGCAGTGCCCGGACCAGTACCAAAGTCCATTACACTCTGCGGCTGAAAATCAGGCAAGCGAGTTCGCAGCTCCTGAAATACGTTGGCCACTGCGCCGTAGTTGGGAACCAGTCGTATCGCCAAGTACGCATTGACTTCATCCGTGCCATAGGATAAAACATGGGGGACCAGTGGCTTGAGAGCCGGTTCGCTTAGTGCCTTGGCAGGCATATTACGCTGAGAACCTCTGATCACACCATCATCGCCGTCCTCCCACGCCTCGCCATCGTCGTCGTGTGCCTGCCGAGCATTCATTTGCGATTTGCGACGACGAAGGTCAAACAGCGACTCTTTGGCCACCCCACTAGTGGAGCGGAGCGCGTCAAGCAATCGCAGCGTGTGGTGACGGAGATGATTCTTGTCAACTGTGCCCAAGTGCTCTTGGACCGCCTTCTGTAGCCAAGGTGGTAGTGTCACCAAGCCCTGGTATTTTTTACCGAGGCGCGCTTCGGGCGATAGACGCTCGGGGCGCGACGGCAGATCGGCACTGCTGTTCTCGTTTATGGCGTCATTAGCTATTGGTAATTGTAGTGGTGTTTGGACAGTCTGAACGCCGTATTGAGCAACCGCTTGATCCCATTCATCGCTCGTTCCCAACTTACCCGCGTCACGAATAGGCGACCCCGTAGGCTGGAGCTTTTCGCGTTTCTTGGCGCGAATGGCCTCTTTTAGAGCTTCGACATCGACGGTCGGTGGTGGTTTCGCAATGGCGGCCTTTTTGTTGGGACTAGCCCGGGTTCGACGGGCACGTGCAGTAGCTGAAGCGCTAAATGTTCGCAGGATCGTCTGTGGATTGATGCTATTCGAGCCATTGGCAGTCGAGTTACCATTGCGTGACCATCAAGCGGTGCATATATAGATGTGTTACTGACGGCCAATGAGCAGAGGTGCTATACTACTGGGTCTACGCCCATAACACCCCCGCTCTCATTCGGCGCATTGGCATGAACCATCCTTCACTGTTGCTTTGGGTGGCGCAAGCGTTCTCCGCTTGCGCCAACCGCATTCCCAACACCAAGGCTTAATTCAACTTACTGCGCAGATCTCCCGACAATGCCATAAAACGCTCTACTAGCGGCCGAGGGGTGGCGACACAGCAAGGGCAAAGGCATGGGTTCAGCTCAAACCAACCAAGGCTGCGTTGGTGTTAAGGAGGGGGAAATGCTGAACTTGGAGCACGAAGCGACTCGGGGTGGAAATGCACTGTGCAATCTAGGGCCTGGTGATATTCTACAAACCATGGACGGGCTGAAAGTGTACACCTGAGCGAAAATGTCAAACTAGTTCACTCTGCCTTGGGCAATGTGAAAAACCATGCGCTGCTTCATTCCCGTTGCACATGCCTCTCTCGAGCAAGAGCTGTCCAAGCAAAAAAAAAAATCCAGCCGCAGCATCGGTTGTCGGGCGCCTGCATACGCATCCGGAAAGTAGCACGTGATTATTTATTTTTGGGCTTGATCCCCACTAAGTGCCAGCATCTGCTCTCATATGTTACTTTTGTTAGCCACCATTTAGCCAAGCTGAGCTCACTTGCAAGCGCACTCCCCTGCCAAGGTAAGGTAGTACTGCAATGGGTCTCCGCATGGTCGCACCTGTTGGCACTGGGCCACTATTACGGCTTGGCAAAGAGGCACCTGCTGGACCAACCCACGTTGGCACACCTGGCCCCCTGACAGTTGCCCTCCGACCAACACGGTTGCGACAAGGGTCAGCAAGAGTATGACAATAATCGCCCAAAATGCTGGATGTCGCTGCCAG
The DNA here is from genome assembly GCA_027576955.1 of Dimargaris xerosporica. Taxonomy (NCBI): domain Eukaryota; kingdom Fungi; phylum Kickxellomycota; class Dimargaritomycetes; order Dimargaritales; family Dimargaritaceae; genus Dimargaris; species Dimargaris xerosporica. The sequence continues at coordinate 25,430 of JANBQA010000118.1, forward strand.
ATCCATTGCCGAAGGGCTGCCGAGCGAAACGCGGCAGCTTGCTGAGCAGCCTGGCACTGGAAAGGACCACCCGCCTTTTCCGCAGCAATTTTTTCACCAGTCCAGTGATGCGGGTTAATGGTTCTTGGAATTGAAAGGCTGGGGCCGTTGATCAGACCCAAAGTGTGGGCTGTAGGTGTGGCATCGCTCCGCAAAGCAAGGGATGTTGCTGCCGACCATGGCGGCCGACCGGCAGGGCCAGTGCTGGGAGCAATGCTAGCCGCAGGAGGTGACGCCCCACTGCTGATTTCCCAGGGGCAGATTTCCACCATGACTGGACGCTGCAAACTCGCTTCGTAGATACTGGCAACAAAACCCCTACCGGGATGGCTATGATCGCTGCCAGGCAATAGCGGGTCCACAGCTCGGTTGTGTAGACCACTCGAACGGCCGTTTAATGGTAGCGTTGAGGGTTCCTGGCGACCGAGTGGGGCTTGCAGTCCACGGTCGGAGCTAGAACGTGTCAACGATGGTCGGGGCTGGTGCAGTGATGGTGGATCACTGGGATCGTACGACCAAGGCTGGTGCTTTTCGTCCGTAGTTAGGGATAGCCGTGATACCGACTGGCTTGAATTATTGGCCCACGCAAGCTGTGATAGCTGGGGCTTCAACGAACACGCGTCCTCTTCATGGTCATTGACAGTCACTTGGGACAAGGCATCGGTATCGGCTGAGGAACGGCAGTTGGTTGGCCGCACCATACCGCCACTGCTGGGCCGCTGCAAGCTACTACTGAGCTCTAGACTCGCTTTCATGCCTTTTTAAATTAAATCAGTTGCAAGGCCCTGCAGTATAGTTTGCTATTAGAAAGGTCAAACAAAGTATAGAAAACCCAACCGTACCTCGATACAGACAACTGCAATCGCCCAGCTTGACCCAAAGAAATAAAAACACACATCTTGTTAGTGAGCCATCCAGCCGGTTGGCTGCAAGACCGTGCTGTTGTTTTATATAACCCGCTACCAGACCTCAGAGTAATGACATCGATGGCACGAGATGCGCGTGCAAAAGGGCTAGTTTGCGGTGTGAACTAGTGGAGAATTAGTCAGGGGAACCTTTTTTCTCGAGTCAACAGCATGTCCGACCTCTGCGGGTGGCAAAGGGACCTGGCGGTAGTCTGCCTATTCGGATTTACTCCCCCTCCTAACTTTGCTTCGAATGGATTCCGCGGTTATTGTTTGGTCGCTTTTTCTTTTCAATTTTACCCTCAATGGTATGGGTGCCAGGAGACCAACTGTGAAAGGAATATAAAAATGGACCACCGGGTGGCAGTAGCGCCATTGCCCTCCGCCACCGTTGCGACCTGGCACTGTCATCGCAGCGTGATTGCTGTCGCATGCATGCATGACACAACACATCGTACCTAAAAGCGTCTCACAGTCTATTGACCAACCAAAGCAATACTGGGCTGAACCCAGCGCTGGACCCAAATTCCATCACCGCAGAGAGTGAAAGAAAATGTGAGTGGGTTCGTAAAAAGGGCACAAAGCTTTGCCCTAATGGGCAATTGTAATCCGTGTCTGTATTGCTGCAATCCCTGGTCAGCACACGATAAATACCATCGCACAGGGCGAGAAAAGGTGGGCCCGCAACCACCCTAGGCAGCTTCAAAAACGACCCTGCTGACCAGCCATCAATAGGCAACAGGTGGCGCTATTGGTTGTATTGAACCACGACCTGTCTACACGAAAACATTCTACCCTTGGTCCCTCGTGTTTCCCCACCATGAGCGGTCGTTGCTACCCATAGTTTCCCTATCACCCGGTATGATCCTGTCACCCAATGGGCTGGGCGGGCCAAGGCAGCCAGTCAGGGCCGCCTAGCCAACCAGGCCCTAATTGGGCAAGGTG
>JANBQA010000119.1:0-27273 GCA_027576955.1 Dimargaris xerosporica
GTTCTGTGTGGACCCAGATCTTCACCCAGTGCCTAGCGGTACTTCAAATAGCCAGGGCAGACTTGGCAGCCAAAAACACTCCAACCAAGCCCAGCCCCACGGTCACTGCGGAATCTGCAGCGCCTGCTTCTCAGCCCCGGGCACCCATACCTAGCAAAGGGGCTTTCATTTCAGATATCCTAGATACAAACCCAGCGCCCGCAGCCCCCAAGGACCCATCCACCAGCACCAGCACCATACCACCTCCCAGCGGACCCAAACGCACCCCTGCCAAGCCCATGGATGGCTACCTGTTTGATCTGGCGCTATCGACGGTGCAGTCGTCCAAGGCAGGAAACCTAATGCTTCGTCGCCTGACCAACGATACGGCAACCACGGTATTTGGTAACCTTCAGATCCAGCTGTGGGCCATCCAAGCCCTGGGCCACCTACTGACGGCCTCCCTTCGGGAGGATCCATTTGGCTTGGTGCAGCGTGATTTGCCCAAGGTTCTCGAAGACCTCTTGGCGTACCTCACCGTACTGGAGGAATTTATGCATAACCCTTACTACTTGGCAACCTATGGGGAATGTGGTGCCCTCGCAGATATGGTCTTTCACAACACACCTCACCAGCGTCTTCACCGGCAAGCTTATGTGCTGACCCAACAATTGCAGAATACCATCTACCAGATTGTCACCGCATTTTACGAGCACCTGCCACAGTACAAGTTTGCCCCACAGTATGTTAAACGGCTGGAGAAATTTGTAGGCTTTTTAGAGTAATAATGACCTCTTTCCTCTTTTCCGACCCCAATGCCAGGCCAGGGCATGCCATTTTCTTGCTTTGGTTTGCCGCTATGCCTCTTACCCCTTTCGTTGTGCCTCTGCCTGACCATAACTGTGCAATAAATGTACTCGCATTCACAGTCGCACTCGAAGATGCCACTCCGAGTTTGCACTCTAGGGCAACGCGCACTCTGCGCCCACATATTTATTAGACTGATCTAGCAACAAGGCTCTGCGCCGTCGTTGAAATTTGTAGTATATTACTTGACTTCGCACGGGCCGATACGCTAGGCAAAGACTCAATCACACAAGAAACTTTCAGAACCAATGGAAGAAGCGGCTTCTTCTAGGCATACGGCAAAAAAACAATATAGGCAAGTACTGATTAGGTGCGTGATTGAACGCACAAGGGATACCAATGGTTGACGCGAGCAGCGGGCAGTACACGTCATCAACACTTAACAACTTAATCGCAAAGGGTCCTGGAGCTGAAGGAAATTGAGCCCAAGCCGTAATGGGCGTATCTAGTTTTTGTTTCTTGATCCCACCTAGCCAGCCATGACACCAGTACCCAGGCGGGTCACCCGAGGTCCGACCTGGACATCATTTGACCATCGTAGAGGACCAGCTGCACCACATTGGCCAGAGTAATTCCGTATGAATTGCCCGTGGCCAAATCTTCGACGTGGATATCGTACTCATCATTGGCTATGGGGTAGTAATCGACCAAAAGCGTCTCGTGTATCTCGCCATTCCCTAGCTCACATACGATCCTGGCACTTTGGTTTAACAACGCCTCTGTGAGGGCACGGTTCATCGTGTCAATGCTCAGCGTGGTCGCGGTAGTCATATTGGTATTTCCCGAGAAGTTGCAAGTATAACGCCGTCGAGCTAGGCAGTCGATCACTTAAATGGCCACACGCCTTGGAAACCGAGCGTTTTTTCACCCGGAGCAGAAAAAGGTAGTGAAATAATGCGACAAGCGTAGCCGGCAGAGCCCAAGAAGGGAAGGGTCGGCAAGCATGTGTGGGTGAGCTGGTTGAGAGAAGAGATACAGGAATATGAGTATGACAAAAGAAGAATTCGCCTTGCACTATTTATACCAAAGGGTCGTGGAGTGTGGGTGAGCACGCGAGAGAGCGGAAGCGGGAGTGGGTCAATGAGCGGAATGGAAGGTGCACGAATGCAGTCAGCAATTTTTACACTGTTCCTACTAATACAGACCAAGTGAGCCACCAACACTGCTGGCTTCACGATGTTGACAGGTTTCAGCAAACAACGCACCACAACAAAATGCCCATTACTCTACCAGAAAGGCATCGACAACTGTACACAAACAAACCACGATCAAAGCATCGCCTATCGCTCGACAGAATACACAGTGCCCCAGACTCGCTATGACTGCTGATCTCTATTCACACTCCCCTTGCACCGCCCTCCTGACGCCCCCGCTTTTATACATGAATGAGCTCAGTGGACAGAAGCCGTCAGGCCCATAGTAATTGGACCCTTTGGTGGTTCCGATCACGCGGACTCCTCCTCTTCCACTTTCCTCTGCTGGTCACTGTCTACCAGCAACGGTAGGTGCCGGTGAAACAGCCCATCAACGAAAAGTGCAGATGACCAAAACAAACAAGATGAGTCCCGTCTATGCCAAAAAAAAACCTTACCTAGGCCCTTTCTTACCAACCATGGCCAAGGCCGATGAGGAAGAAAAATAATCACGTCAGGGGCGCTGGTCCACGCAGTAAAGCCGCAATGGCATGACCTGCAATGGCCCTGACGGGCAAAGTCTGCTACGTGCTTTACTGTACGCCTGGTGCTGCGCTGGGCTTCTGCCAGGTTCAAAGTAGTTTTTGACTAGTGACAACCAAGGAACACAATGCCAGCCTCCAGCATTCCGTCGGTGACTCAGCTCACAGGCAGCGTCAATCTCCCCCACCCATAATGCCTATTCATGTTTGGAATGACGGTGTGAACTAAAAAGAAAGGCGTAAACCTGAATACTGACGTATGCATACCATGCGGTCGACTATTGTGAGCAACACAGAAATACGACTCCGCGTCGCATGACCCAAAGAACAATGGCCTGGTGCTAATACATGCACGCTGGGCAAAATTAGCCAAAGGGTTCAGGATGAAGATGGAAGCGCGCCAAACCACAATAATAGTGCACAAAGAGAGACCACCTCATATCGAACTATGACAACACTGAAGAGGCTGGGCGGTAGGCGGACTATGCCTTTGCACCCGTACAATGGCGGTATGCCAATGACTAACCGGCTGGTGCTCACGCACTGTGATCTGTCGTGGGTAGACCCTGGCCAAGATCTGTCAAGGCAACCCTTAGGACCAGCTCTCGTCCTCGTTAACAAAGTTATTAAGAAAAAAAACCCAAGGTGCGTATGGACAGGAAAGGATTAGGCTAATGGGGCCAAGGTATTGCCTAGCACCAAGAATAGCCATTGGACTTTTGTTTAGCCTTGAGGATCAGAACGTGTAGTCGGGCAGTTTGCCACGGTTGAAAAAGAAAAACTTGCCAGTACAATGCGAATGGATAGGTGGCTCAGTTTTACTGCGCTGAACGCACCCTGTACCATTCGCTGGAAGTTCGATGACCCCATCCTTGCTCTGGGCTATAACGTAACCCTGTTCTTTCATTGCTGATCAACCATGAAACGACAAAAATGGGTAGCGGTCCACCCGTGGGGATGCCGACAACAATCAGTCGGCCGTGCCCTCGTGGCCATCAGTGGGGTGATACACAATGGCCTTGCCTGATCCGCCCTTGCACACAAGGGTTGTCTTGTTAAGCTGCCTGGATAAAAACAAGGGAACGCGAGTGCGGGGAACCACTTCATTCTTCTCTAGTTGATGGGCAATAGCTGGGTGACAGTGGCCAATGAAGGGCAAAACACGCAACAGGTGTACAGGATGCTTTGCTTGTCTTTTGTCTGGTTCCACTAACCAAGGCAGAGACCCCCCATTGGGTTTACTTTTTATTTCCGATAATAGCACGAGTATCTACTCGGATTGCACAATTAGATAAAAGTTAATAACCTGCCGCGAACAGTCAGCAAGGATTAACAAGGTGCCACCAACCCTAGAGTAATAAATAAATAAAATAGCAGGGTGGGGATAAAAAGAAAACACGCATTACCGCGCCATCCCAGCCAATGGCTATGGTGAGTATGATAATAGGGTCATGCAAGTGATGTCGTCCATCTTGCAACGAGGCCTCTAGAGCGCAGGACCTTGAGCAAAAGGAAAAAAAAAGTAACACACAGCTAATAAAGGGCACGCTTTTGGACCAGCTAATGCGGCTGAGTTAGTACCGGTTGCAAAAAGGTTACAGTGGAGTCGTCATTGCCCATGGCTAGTGTTGAGGTAAAGTGATCCATAGCTAGACCAGTAACCGTGGCCACACGTTGGCTGAGAAGGCCCGTGTAGTGGCGGACCAGTCCCAAATGATCGAATCGGGTATTCCATACTTTGACCGAATGGTTGCTCGCCACCTCTGGGCGAGGAGTGCCTGACCCAGCCGGACCACCATAGGGAAGTGCGGACGACGATGAGGATGAGGATGAGTATGCGCCGATCCCGTTGGCATGGTGAGCGAGCGCTTGGGCAGCCGTAGATGCCGAGGCGTGGGATGCGCCACCGCCATTGGTGACCACAGAAGCGTGGCCGCTAGCACCGGTGGATGAAGCAGCCGTGGCAAAGATGGGCAAGTTGTCATGCACCACCAGCTGGTTCAACACGCCCGAGCTGTGGGCAACCAGCGACCGTGCCACCGAATTGGTCCGCAAGTCCCAGACCTTGACTCGGCCATCCGTGCCCGCAGAAAACAGATCGCGGTTGTACCCGCATTGCAGAACCGTTTGCACAATGGCACCTCGAGCACTGTCGCCGTCTCCAAGCGCCTGGACTTGGCAGCGCGCCGAATCCAACCGCTGGTCGTATACACGCACGATGCCATCAGCTCCTCCGCAAAAGAACACATGGCCCTCGTGCTGGTCGGCTGTCACGGCATGCACTACCCCGTTGGCACGGGACGTGATTCGGCTCACGCAGTATTCTTTGGCAAGGTCCCACACATTGATAGTGTTGGTGGATCCAGTGACCAACAGCTGCCCCGTGTACTGGACCCAATCGGTTACGATATACGCTGGGCAACGGCGGCGGTCGGCCACGTGCTCCGTAAAGTCCTGCCATCCTGTCACCATCTCGCACTGCTCGGGATCGGCGTAGTGCTGGAAGAACCGTAAGGTGCCGTCGTGCGTACCAACCATCAGTATGGCGTGGTCCATCTCGTTGATAATCTGCATGGTGGTGATGCGAGGCGCCGTGGGGGTCAGCCCCACAGGGTTGGCTAAAATGGGAACAGGGGACGCCGCTGCATTGGTCGATGGAAAAAAATATGATCCTGTGGCGTTGGCGCCTGCCGGGTGGCCAAGTGGCGTGGTGGCTCCTGATGTGGTCGGCTGGGTGGAGTGGACACCCAAGGGTGCCGTAATGTCGTACGGCACAGCCCCGTTCAAAAGGGTAGAAATTTGGATCTGGTGCTGGCGGGTTTGCGTTTCCCAATTGTACACGGATACGGTTTGGAGCCCATCCGTCACCACCAGTTGCCTTTGGTAGCGGTGAAAGAGCATCGAGGCCGGAACGTGGTCAATGGACATGGTGTGGGCCTTGGACCACTGGGACTTGGTGTTGTACCGAGCACGCTGCGACTCAAACCGTGCAATGACCCCGTCATTGCGAGCCTTGCGCCACGCGCTCGTCAAGTACCGCCGACTGCCTTCCTGTTGCTCCTCTGGTTTGCGCAAGTATGGCTCCGTGCCCAGCAACGATTGCCATTCTAAGAACTTTGAGACCAGTGGCAGTTGCACGGGCGGATCAAATCGTGGGGCATTGGCCAGAGCACCCAGAAGCATATCGGTTGACATATGGGCCGGTAGCAGGGGCAAGTGACTGCCAGCACTGGTCGGATGACTCAGACCTGCCAATGAGCTCCATCGGGACAGGGACGTGTGTGACCCAGTTGCTGGGCCGCTGTCTGAACCCGAGCTCATTAGATGCAAGTGCCGCAAGGCGGGGTCCTCGTGGGAATAGATGGCCGAATGGCGGTGCGAGCCGCCAACGTTAGCACGGCCTCCGGCCCGACTCATGCTCCGGCTCTGGGGCATCGTGTAAAAGTCAGCACCACCCGATGGAGGCGAGTCACCCATGAGAGATGGTCCCGATCCAAAGTGAGAGCGCATCTGTGCGGCAGTGGGGGTCATGGGTGGGGCTGGCTGGGTGCCATTGTCCCCAGACGTTGACAGCGGCAAGGAACTGGTGCTGCCAGTGGTGAGGTTGTACATCAGATTGAGGGTAGAGGACGCGGAGCGCTTGAGGCTGGAGGTCAGCTTCGATGCCATGCTGGGTGGTTCGCCCGTGCGGTGCCGAGTCGGTGTGGGTGGCGTTGTGCGCATGGTCTGTCCCGCAGCGGTCATCCATGGGCTGGGACCAGTCGTACTGTCTGTTCGGCCCAGAGCGTTGGCGTTACTCGGGTGGGTACCATACTTGGATGCTGTGGAAGTCAGAGCTTCCAAAGCGGCCACGTCCATCGAATTCTGCCGACTCAGGCCTGGTCCCCCGGCACGCGCGCCTTCGCTGGGCGTGGTGGTGGTGCCCGTAGCTTGGACTGACATTCGCGTGGGCGATGTGAGCGTGGCATGATGGGATACGGAGCGTTGGCGTGGGGTACCATTGGCCTGCGTGGGCGACACAGAACCATACAACAGCGAATCCCCATCTTCGGGCGCGGCACTCGGATCTGACAATGTGACTGCGGACAGAGTTGCTAGCAACGGATGCACCACGTAGTCAACGATAAAGGAAGCCAGTTGCGCCACCTCAGCCACGGGGTCCACCGACAACCGCAACAAGGTGCGCCAGATGGCCAGACCTGTGTCATGGGGTATCATATCCACGCCCAACGAGTCAGTGCTGGACGCATCGGGAGGCACTGCCGAGCCATAACCGTTGGTGGTGGTATCATTTGGGATATCGTACGTAGCTGCATTGCCCGCCGAAGCCGAGTCTGGCGAGCCTTGATCCGCCGTGGTGGATGGGTCAGCAGCTGGGTGAGGGGTTGAGGGCTCGTTAGCCACACGCTGAGCCACCACTTGGGCCAAGGTATGGCCTAGATCCAACGATGCAACCAGTGCTGCCTGGTTCCACAAAGGCTGAGAAGCGCTGTGCACTCTTGATCCTGTCGCGTGGGAGGCTGAGGGTGCTGCCTTGCGGGAACTTGCTCGCGTAAAGCTGTTGAGTAAGTGCCGTTTAGAGCCCGCGGTGGAGCCACCAGCATCCAAGGCACCCTGACTCGACCCTAAATTGGCTGCAAGGTGGGCCTCAACTTGTTGGCGTTGGACCATCTCCATGGCAATCGTGAAGAAGCGCTCACCATACCGCTGAACATACCACGACAGACCAATCACAATCTCCTTGCGCACCATGGGGGATGCATCCTGGGCCGCCCCAACCAAGGCCAGGCAAATAATCAGCTCAACGTTGACCATGTGCTCCGTCTTCACACTAGGACCAAAAAAGGTTCCCAACGCTGCAGCCGCCGCTGCGCGCACTTCAGGGACGGGAGACTCGAGTAGTGTTGACAGGGACTCATGAAGGTCCAGTTGGATACACTGGCGGATATTGTCGGGGTGGTTTTTGCACAGCTCCGCCACGAACAGGCACGACCACTGCCGAAGTGGGGTAATCGACCCATGCTCCAACAGGTGCTTGATGTGCCGCAAAAGGGCGTCAGATGACCCACACAGCGACTGGGCCTCGGGCAGGTCCCGGCACAGATGGGTCAGCACCATCAGGCAGTGCACGCGGCAGGCCAGGATGCTAATTGGGGTGCCTTCGGCCAGCGTCAAGGGATCCTCCATCAAAAGCTCAATAAAGTACGCCGCAGCATTGTTGCGTAGCAGATCAAGGCGCACGCTATAGTCAACGCTGATGATGGCAGCCCAAATGGCGGCCAAGTACCCGCGAGTGTTGAGCTGGCTGCTATTGATCAGCTTGAGGATGTACGGGAAGATGCCCACCGCCAAACACTGGTTGACGGCCCACCGGCCAAACATGAGGAATTCGGCCAACAAGCGCAGGGCTCGGTTGCGGTGCAACTGGCTCAGCAGCACCTGAAGGATAATGGGCAAGAGCTCTGCGTGAGCGTGCTGTGGCGCCCCGTGGGTCAGGTAGTTCTCAAACGAGTCAAGCTGCAGGGCAAAAAAGCCCGATGGTACGTAGACGTAATGCACCTGGTTTTCGGACGCCGCGTAAAAGTTGGGCAATTGGGTGAGGCAGTCGTCAAGCGCATGTTCAAAGGCTTCCCACAGAGGGTGATCGTGCACGTCGGGAATTTTTGGGTAGCTCATAGGGTGGCAGTTGTAGTAGCGCATCAACCGACTGGCAAACATAAAATTGCGAAACAGTGTTGAAATGAGCATGTCGTGGCGAAACAGTTTTTTGAACGCTTCCTGGGTGAGCGTGTTCCAGGCAATGGTGTCGGTGATGGCGGTGAAAATCCAGTTGATTTCGCCAAGGGGGGTACGGCGGCTGTTGACCATGCCTGGAACCATAGTGACAGCCCGCTGGTTGAACTGTGTCAGGTGGCCATTGCGCATAATCCACCACCGCATCGCCATCTCCACGGGGGTGGTCATGCACGCCGTAAACACATCGGCAGGCAGCGTGGGCGACATGGGCAGCTGCTCATCGCCCCGGCACGCTGCAAAGTGAATGCTGTGCGAATGAGGCAGCGACGAAATGCCTGGTTGGGCACTGGACGATGCACGCCCAGCGGACGCACTTCGCGCTGACGGTGACGGCGACGCCCGCGGTTCCGAGAGCTCTTCCACCGGGTCACCACCCAGTACATCGCGCTCCTCTTGGGCACTGACCGCTGCTATCCATTCTACGTCCTTGCGGCGCGCGTGCCGAACAAACGCCTCGAGGATGTTACCCGCCGCTGAACAGTCGTACACAAAGATTCCAGGACTCCCGAGCCAAATCTGGATATCTTGCACGGATACGGGAATGTACTGGGAGTAGTGCTTGTTGAACACCCAGATATCGCCGTTGCGGGTGGGTTTGGGCACGCCATGGCCATTGTAGTGGAATAGAATACGGCCACCCTTTGCCTGGCGTCGCATGCCTACCGTGTAGCGCTTGGTATCCTCGATGGTTGGGTCCATCAACAGCTTGAAGCGAAGCGTTTGGAGCAAGAATTCGTACTGCTTTTGCAAGTTTTGGGCGATGCGACTGATAGCGTTGGCGCTGGGCTCAGCAAAGGGATCCACCCAGGCCTCCATTTTTGCGCACACTTCGGGTTTGATAATGTCGGGGGGATCGGTGCCAATGTGGAGGCACAGGGCGATGATTGCCCCATAGGTGTGGGTCTTGTCAATGGTTCGCCAGTCAAATAGGCGAAAGTTGCGATCGAGCGATTGAAACGGGTGGCGAAAGCGGCGCGTGGTCAAGTAGTTGTCAACGTAGCTTGGCTCTTCCACGGGCACCAGCTCGGTGTCCTTGATGCGCGTGGACCGTGGGGCGCCGACTGGTTTCACCCCACGCGACTTGGCTGTGGACGAGGTGGATTTACTGGCGTTGGACACCGCGTCTGCTGGGCCAGCGTGCGATGCATGGGTGGTGCGCATGGCCATGGCGAATGCCTGGGCGCTGAGTTATAAACCGGGGTCTGGCGACACAACCCGTACAACAACAACAATTGTGAAAAGATAAAGTAGAGAACGGAGCGGTATATCGACAGAGCAACAAAGCAAGCACACACGCACTCTCTCTGAGCAGGCCAATTACAAAGGGGCCTTATAGTCAGACTCTGACAACCGTGAATCCAATTACTCACCCGCGGCTGTATCACGCGCGGTTCAACCCACCAACAGGCCCTTCAGGTCACCTGGCCAGCGGCAGTGATAGAACTCAACACCGCACAGGGTGCGACCTAAACCAGGCCCACGACAACGTGCGTGCCAAAAGCAAGGCCAAAAAAACCACCGTCGGTGTTTAGAAACGTCGCTGTCAGGATACAAACAGCACGCGGCCGCCAGTGCCCCCCCCCCCTACATGGTTTGCGCTCGTAGGGCGTGTGAGAAAATACTCAACAGGGACGGCTCCAGCCACCGCGATAAAGTTTCTCCCAACAACCAGGCTTTGGTTGCGCTCGAGTACTGTGCCTCGAGTGCATCCAAAAGCGCTTGGCCAGAGGCTGGTTCCCTGAACGCATCAGAGGCGTGGTCAACTCCCCCCAGTTGGGGACAGAACGCTGTTGTGGCGGTGCGGCCATCAAAGCATTCCCGGCAAAGTAATGGGTGAGCGAGGGACTTGTAGTGTCACTGGGCAGTGGTGTTAGCTCCAGCGCTCGCGTATCGTATATGACCACCATTTCTCCTCTCTTCCTATCTTTCATCGTCTCCACGCACGGGTGATCAGCATGGTGTATGCAGCCACTGCGTCTGCGTTTGCAGCTGGCTGCGTTGTATCTTTGAGGACGGGAGAATGAGAGCGCGCCACGCCAGGCCTGCAAATAAACGGCTTGGCCGGCGTGCAGACACGAGACTTGGAAGCACCTGTAACGACGAGACTGGTATTCCGCCGCAGCGATGGTTGAAGCTACTGGGCCAGTGCCTGATAAGAGGAAACCAACAAAGCGCTATGACCATGGCTAGCAAGCATTCGTAGTGTTTTTTTGTTCTTCGCTTTCTTCACACACACACTCTCTCTCAGCACTGCCTGTGGTCAGAGAGTGGTAAAGCCGCCAGCGCCGCCAACTCAGCGTGGTGGCGGTCTCATCCCAATGGATCCACAGTCACGCGACTCCTGATAGAAAAAAATAGGCCATAGGCCCCATTTTCCCCATCAACCAGCGCCTTTTGGTCCCATATATTTTTTCTTTTTTTTTTTTACTTTGCGACTCCTGGCGGTGCCCGCCCAGCTTGTCACGGTGCGCAGCTTGGCTCGAAGTGAAGAAGGTATAAAGGCCGACGGCCAGTTTCAACGCCCAAATTGCCATCAGACTCCTGGTGCACTTCAACCGCAACCACCTTTGCTTCTGCTCTATGTCGCTCATACTTTGTTGGCCTTGCGGTGCTGAGGTTTATTATTTGTATAGCTGGGGTACGTTACAGCGCTTACGGCGCAGTGGAATGTAGAAGGCAGCTCCTGGTGTCTCCTCCATTGGCATTGAGCGTATTGTCCTCCTGGGTGTACTTTGCTCCCAAAAACAAAAGGAAAAAAAAGCGCTGCATGTGTTCCCGCTGTACACCCTTTGGATTACCGTTGACACTTTAGACCTAGCAATCCAGACCTATACACACATTCACTTTGGCATTACCCAGGTCTCTTTCATAGCTTTGGAGGGTGACTATGGCCCCGTCGTTTTCACAAACAGTGCTTGATTCGGACCACACCAACCCCACGCCGACGAGCTCGGTCAAAAAGGGCCGCAGCGTTCGATTTGAAATCGATGCAGCAGCGAATGACCAAGCCCCTTGTGAGCCCTTGGCGCAGGGCCATGCCAACCTACCGCAGGATCTCGGGCGTAGGTCCCAGCTATTGACACAAAGCAATAATCTTGAGGTCCTTAGCCTGACGTCGTCGGATTCGGAAGATGACGGAGACGGTGCGGTGGAGGCGGACAGCGGTCAGGGACCTGGGCTACCAGGGGCTAGGGTCAACGAACGCCGCCTCAATCGGGTCGCGATGATGACCCGGTACGTGGCCAATGCCGTCCAAGAGTTCAAAGCCGGGAACCGACGGCCATACGAAGAAATCCTGCACGAGCTGACCAATTCGGGCAACCGTGCCAACCAATCCCAATCCTTGACTTCGCAGCTGGTTGCTTCAGGCCGCTCCAGCGCTACCCTGGGTAGCAGCACTGCTGTCAACTTGAAAGCATCGGCCAAGAGAGGGCTTACTGCGCACCAAATGCTGCCGTGGCTCTACGCCTTTGCTCAGTCCATATCCGCCCTTGACCGCCGGTGCCATGCTCTGGTCGATGCCGTTTTAAGCTGGCAGTGGATCATACAGCCGCAAGATGCCCTGGTCTCAACGTACATTCAATTTTTGGGCAACCTGGTGTCAGCTCAGCCCTGCTACGTGGTTCCCACAATGACCATGCTTGTTCGCCACTTGGCCTATCCAAACACCCATGCTGTGGCCACAGCTGATGCCGAGCCCGCAACTGCAGGGCGCATCACTCAGGACGCGGTGTATGATCGGGCGCATCTGGCGCTCCAGCGCATTCTAACGTTGATTCCCACTTCGCAATCACAACTACACGCCCTATTGGTGCAGATGTTTCCCTTTAAGCGCGAGAGCGTGGCTCGGCACCGCTCGTACGTGGCTAATTTGCTGCGCATCATGGACTATGCACCCGTTCTACGCCATCAGCTCATGGCGCTGATCGTTGACCGCTTGTTGCACATTGACGTGGAGATCCAGGTGGAAATCGATGAGCTGGATGAGGAGGAGGAAGCAGAGGACGACGACGACGACAATGAGTTTGACGTGGGAGACGACGTAGCTTCCACCACTGGTGGCTCGGGGGTGTTTTCAATGGACGACAGTGGTGCAGTTCCACGCCACAAGCGCTCCGTGCAGGAGCGGATCTTTGGCACGGCGTCAGAACAGGCAGATGAAGCAGCAGGAACATCCAGCGGCGCCTTTGCTGGTGGCATCAACATCTTGGTGGGTGATGATATTGTGGATGATGACGATGACCTTGCACCAGCCGTTCCCGAAACTCCCCAAATTCTCAATATTCGGGAAATGATTGCCAAGCTGGATGCCATGCTCCTGCAAGTGTTTGAGTATCTTGCTCGGTTCCACCCATCGCGGGACCCTATGGATGCGCCCCAGCAGCAGGATGGCAATGCCGCTCTGCGTGCCGAGTTTCTACAAATCTTTATGGACATCTTTGAAACCTCGCTGTTGCCCACATTTAAATCGCGGTACACTCAGTTTATTCTATTCTACCTGTGTACCCTGGATCCGCTGTACCCGGACCTGTTTCTGGGCACGCTGATGACCAAGCTACGGGACACGCTGCCAGTAGAAGCGGTCGGTGAAAAGGGCTTCAATGGCAGTGGAGGCACTGGCCAATCCGATGTAATGCGAATCGCAGTGGCATCTTACGCGTCCAGCTTTGTGGCCCGGGCACGGTTTGTACAAACACCCATGGTGCGGCTGGTGGTTGGAATGCTGGTGCAGTGGGCGTGTGCCTATTTGGACCACTATGAACAGTACCTGACCAATGCCATACTTCAGCGGTCGCTCAACGCCCTGTCGGCCCACCAACACGCGCGTGGACCCATGGCTAGTCACAAGGGATCGCTGACACCCAATACCATAGCCGCTGGAACTGGCCAGAGCACTCCAGGAACGGCGTCAGGGCTTGCACGGTCCTCGTCGATGCCGTCTTTTGCCATGGCCACCGAGGTGTCACAGTCGGCTGTCAACCCTCGCCGCCACGCAGTGTTCTATTCGGTGGTTCAGGCAATCATGTACCTCTTCTGCTTTCGCTGGCGTGACCTTCAGACGGTGGCGCCCACCCCGGATGACCCCTCCGCTGCATCGAGCTCCTTAGGCGCCAGTGGGCTGCTGGTGGGGCAACCCGAATGGTGCGCAGAGCTCAACGGGGTCCAACGCATCATCACATCGTCACTGAACCCTTTGCGAGTGTGCTCGTCGGTCGTTGTCAAACAGTTTGCCTCCATGAGCCAACAGCTGGGGTTCACATACTGCTACTCTATAATTCGTACCAACCGTGTGATGGACCAGATGCAGAGCAATGCTTTGGCTGACACGGAGTCGTCGGTATCAACGCCGACGACTCAAGATGCTTTGGATGCAGCCAAAACGAGCCTGCAGCGACGCGCTAATACGACGGCAACGTATGCTGACATTGTCCGCACGCAGTCTCGGCTGCTGCAGCGCGAGCTGGAAACCTTTTTTCCGTTTGATCCTTACCAACTCCCGCTATCTGCATCCTTTATCCAGCCTATCTACCAGGAATGGGAAAGCCCCCTGCCTGCTGACGATGATCTGCTGGACAGCGATAACGAGAATAGCAGCAGTGACGAGTCGGAAAGTGACAGCGATCAAAGTATGCTGAGCGCTAGCGATGATGAAGCAGACATTGGTGATGACGACAGCGATGGTGTGGTTGAACTTACTGATAGCAATGCCCCACAGTGTGGCCTGGCATTGCAGCCACCCCAATTCCAAGCGCCACTGCACCCAGCACCTGTTGCTATACCTGCCACCACTCAACCATTGGTAGGGTCCCTGGAGATGGATGACGAATTGCCAGCAGGGACGCCCATGTCTTGCACGCCAGCGGAGCTATTATAATAAACGACAGCGGTAAGGATGAATCCTACGTGTGGCAAGGAAAGTGTTTCGGTGCGCTGCACCTTGCTCCATTACTCGGCTGGTGACAATTAGGTGACAGCCAAAACTGCTTGGGGCCAACGCTATTCCTTTTCTAGGAATCGTGGCAGTGTCAGATGGACACGGTGTGCAACCGCATGGCTTCTTAAATTAGGTGGCACAAGGCTGCCACGGCCGACGAATAAAAGGCCGTGCAGCCAACCTGTCACAGTCATAGTCGGAGGAGGCGGTGGTGGTGGTGGTGCAACACCACCCGAGTGATGAGTGAGCCAAGCGTCCATGAATCACCTAGGAGAGAGCGAAAGAGAGAAAGACTATGCATGCAGTGGGGAATGAAAAACGACACAGGCCAAAAGGAATAGGAATCAAGATAGTTTTTTTTTTCGCTGTGATTGGGCGCCGGTGGTTTCAGCTGCAAACCGTTTGCGCCCCCAGCCTGGTCGGCTCCAATTTCACTCAACTTGCCCCACGGGCCTAGCGGTATTTCCACAAACCTGCAATCGTTGGACTTGTTTTTTCTTTGGTTGGCCACTAGTGCTAATATGCGATCCGCAGCCCTTTGTTTTCTCTCGTCGTTGAAACACGCGCCATTCCGCTTGGCTCCATCACCTGCGTCGTTTTCCCCTCTTCGTTGCACCGCTCACCTTGGCCCTCGTCGACGGTTTTCTCCGCTCGCACCTCGCTGGACACTCTACACCATGAGCAGCCAAGCCCTGAAACCCGTGCACACCACCGAGGCGCCGAAAGCGCTGGGGCCGTATTCGCAGGCAATGGTGGTAAACGGCCAAGTGTACACCTCTGGTCAACTCGGTATCTCGGCGGCGACGGGCGAGTTTGTGGGGTCCGATGTGGAGAGCCAGACTCGCCAAGTGCTCGTCAACCTTGGCCATGTTCTCAAGGAGGCGCACTCGGGCCTGGACAAGGTGATCAAGACCACGGTGTTCCTCAAGGATATGAACGATTTTGTAGCCATGAACAAGATCTACGAAGAAATGTTTGCCGGCCATCGGCCGGCTCGTTCCGCGGTTGAGGTGGCTCGTCTGCCTAAAGACGCTCTAGTCGAAATGGAGTGTATAGCTCTGGTGGACGCCTAAAGTTGGCTATTGGCTGACTGACTGACGCTGTTGGTTAGCAGCAGCCAGCAGGCTGGTGCGGCTCGTAGCAGTACGCCATTAAACAGCACCAATGCCACCTGCCTTGGTAATAAATAACTTTCCGCGCCGCGACATGATTTCTATGGAGTGCTGTAGGTATTACACCGTCTTACCAACCATCCAGCCCTGCCGATATCTGGAACCTGCCATTTGACAGAGCCAACAGCGTTCTCGCCCACATACCCGCGTAAGGCGCACAACAAAATAAAGGAAAGAGAACAAATGGCAGAGATGGCCAATACAGATCGCATATTAGTACCTGGCGCGTTGAATGCTCACCTGCCTAAAGCCGCATTGAGGTAAGCAACCGTGCCAGCACTGCTGATGCCACTAGTCGCCAACGACCGTTGACCAAAGAGATCGGCCGCACTTGTAGGCCAAGGACGATCTTTTGGCCGTTTTTTTTTATTTCTTCTTGCACCTTTTGCGTGTACGCACAGCTACTGGATACCCAAGCCAAGGATCACCGAGCGTTTGGAACGCTGCGCACACACTTGGCCATTGCCTCTGCGCTGGACTCAACAGGCGTTTTCCGTTGGTGCCAGTGCGTCTTTGCCTGACTGCAACGCGCACATTCTTTCTCGCCTTCTCTATGGCGTAGCATTTTTTTTGCGCCCCTGCCCATGGTCACTCCTGTGCGCGCGCACGCATACACGCACATACATCCTCCCACTTCCACTTTAGTTTTGCCCCTTGTTTACATTGTCTTTCTGTTGCTCCACAATTCAGTTTTTTTATTAGTTTTTTTAGTGGGTAATAGCGATAGACCCGTTGGAAAGTTGGGACCAAGTCGTCTACCCCAGCGTGCCCTCGATTCGTATTTTTATTATTATCCTTATTATCGCGCATCCCACCTTACCTATCGGCACATCGTTTACGCTCTCCATCTCGAGGTCGATCGCTCTTTTGGCCTTTGTTTATTGATTTTTTTTATCCTGTATTGGGTGACGTCTGCATCACCCGAGTCTATTGCTCGCTCTTGGTTTAGCTTCGGTTGCCACCGGGGTTATTGCTTATCCCACGCGCCATCTGCTTCATCTTGGCCTCGCACACCACTCATCTAGCTCGGGCTTTTATTAACCCCCTTCAGCGCAAAGGACGCTTGTCTGCACGTTACGCCAGGAGCGCTTCAGTACACCATCATGGGCATCCCTGTCTCAAAGTTGATGCACAAGCTCTTTGGCAACCGGGAAATGCGCATCCTGATGCTCGGTCTCGATGCCGCCGGTAAAACCAGTAAGTGCCCTTTGGCTACTAAAAACAACCACGAACGTTGTACCGAGCTATAGAGGATGGTCTTGGTAGCACAGCTGAAAGTGCCACCACCTTCCGACCACTGGTACTAACCCCCACACCTGCGTGGCATGGAGTGTATACTTGGGTCAAACGAACTGCTGGTTAGCGATACTGTACAAGCTCAAACTTAACCAGTCTGTGACGACTATCCCCACCGTGGGGTTCAACGTGGAAACCGTGACCTACAAAAACGTCAAGTTCAACGTGTGGGTAAGTAGCACGCTACACGCGACAGCTGCCTTTGCTTAGCTCGTGGTCCGAGCAGGTGCCTTATGACCGCTTTTTATTAATCTCATTACTCTTTATCGATGTTTGGGCCCCTTGAATCCAACGGTACTAGGATGTGGGAGGCCAGGACAAGATCCGCCCCTTGTGGCGCCATTACTACACCGGTACACAGGGATTGATTTTTGTGGTGGACTCGGCGGACCATAGCCGTATTGACGAGGCTCGTCAGGAGCTGCATCGCATCGTCAACGACCGGGAAATGCGCGACTGCCTCTTACTGGTATTTGCAAACAAACAGGATTTGCCCTCGGGTAAGTATGCTTCGCCTATTCAGCCAATGTTCTGAGCAACCGCTGAGCCAACAAGCACTAAGCGATTGGCTGGTGGGTGCTGTCACTTGGCGTCCAGGGTTCCCAGGGTTTCTTACGCGGCGATCAGGTTGACCTTTGGATGCGCCACCCTATGACCTGTGGCACAGCACCGCATAGTAGATGGCTGCGGTAGGCTGCATGAGAACCGGGGAGGGTGACTCCATAAGTATGGTCACGCTTCAAGCCAACCGCCATAGAGGACCGCTTTATTTGGTTGGGCACGCCCAGCAATGAAGGGAATTAGAGAAAATATGGGACCTTGTTGTCTTTGCGTAAATGCCACGATTAACCCCTGTTGATTTGGAATTACTGTTGCGCTGTGACTGTGGTGCCATCCAGCGATGACCCCGGCCGAGGTAACCGATAAACTGGAGCTGCGTCGGCTGTCTGATCGCACCTGGTACGTTCATCCCTCGTGCGCCACGACGGGTGAAGGCTTGTTTGAAGGACTGAACTGGCTGAGCCAAAACATCAAGACCCCTGCGAAATAGAGGATGGTTTTGGGACATCATCCATACCTGGACCTGGGATGGCCTGTACGCCAGTGCACACTCGCCACCTCTACTTAGTGGCCAATTTTTTTTCCTGTCTGTGACTGGGACTGGGTTGCCGCGAACCACCAAGGATGGTAGTGGGGTGTGGCCGCACTGAGCGGCAGGGCCAAGGTCTACTGTTAGTCGTTTGTAATTGCTATATCCCTATGAACTAGTGCCGATAGCCATGAATCGCCGCTTGTATCTCCACTATATTACTTTGGTCTACCTATCATATCTTTATTGTCTCTTTGAGCCGTCCTGTCCATCGCCCTTTTTATCCAATGGCATGCTGCAAAAAATACTCTGGTCGCTATTGCTCAGGCTCGCTTTTGCTTCAGGACGCTATGGCTTGAACGGCACTTGCGTAAGCCCTAGAACTATGTGATCGTACTACCCTTGAGGCTCACACTGACATTATAGATACATATTTCTCGATAACACCCTTTTTTAATTTTGCTCTAGTGCACTCAACACCCTCATCTCTGATGATGCTCCTTTGCCGTGGTCGCATGAAATAAACTATTTGCCTTTGGCCGTTGTGCTGCAGCGCCCGAGACCACAGCTGTGGAGGTAGCGGCAGGGAAGGGTATTACCAGTCAAGGGGAGCTCAAAGATTCCAACTCTCCGATTCAGTGAGTATCAGGCAATGCTTACTTCCTCCCCAAGCTGATCCCCGCCGGGCATCGTTGGATTTCCGCACGTACAATATTAAAGCATCTATTCACGCCGTGACACCTCCAAGCCATCCTTAACTCAATAGCTTACCCGCTATCGGCTGAGGAATTGTGTTGAGGCAAGGCTGGCACCGCTGAGCCATGTGTGCTCTTGCAGATATCGCATGGTGCAGGGCTTACACGCAGTTTAGACACGGCGCATCTGCCAGGCCGGTGTGGTTAGTTTACCCATCTCATTCTTACCCAAGCTGCGCGCAACTGTCAGTGCAATTCTATTGGCCTGGTGTTGGGAGTCTGAAATGGAAACGCGGGCGATCCGTATGGTTTTTTTAACACACTCGATACCCTCACTTTTCTTTTTGGGCAGTCCAGTGGCGGCAACTTGGGCGCCCCCCAAAGAGTCCCGTGAACAGGCCCAGTCCGGTTTTGTTTCCCTCCCAAGCCCTTCTCCAAACAGCAATGTCCATAAATGTTGCCTAATTTGGATTAGTCGAAACTACGCCCGTGTACATTTTTTCTTGGCCGCGTCAACTGTCAGTGTTTAAATTATTCTTCCGTTACCAAACTGCTTCATGCCTACCCTGACTTTTTCCTGCCACTGTGACGGCGCTGTGGACCAATGGCAGGTCTGCTGACTCCTTATTCAAAGCTCTTATTTGACACGCTCGGTAGCTAGGTGCAATAGTACGTCGTACCGTGGCCGTGGCTAAGTACGCCCATTCGATATAGCCCCGCTTTGTTCCTGGACTGGATTAGAATGAACAAACAAGCTTCTGTTCGTTTTTTTTGAAGGGCGAAGTGGCTATTGCCTGGCGATTAGCGGTATTTGTTATTTGCGGCCTTGCTAATGCTGGCGCAACCGTGGGCTGCATGTATGGCCATGCAAGGGCACTAGAGATCTGTATGGAATTTGGAACGGCTTCGATACTTGATCCTGCCAACCAATAGGCAGCCGCGACCAAGTGCCAGTTGGATCGGAGCTGGACGCACAACTATTGGTGCGCCTCATGCTTCAAGGTTGCGCCGGTAAAATTCCGCACTCTTTTTGGCGGCCTGCTTGCCCTGCTCCTCACATTATGCCCAGGTCATGTTTGTCACTGGTCATCGGCTTTCGGCGACACCATCGACATTGTACGGGCTGGCGCAGCAGTGATGGGGCTACTTATTAACTATGGCCTTTGTGAGGGCGGGGCTGAGGAGCCTGCTCGGAATAATGGCAATCAATGAACAAGGTCTTGCTCATCATCTAATCCAAACTGTCAGTTTTCCGAAAAGCCCCAAACGGAAACCAAAGTTTCTATATATGGCTGAGCCGAGCCAACGCGGGGCTTTTAGCAGACACTCATGGATGAGGGTGGCTCTCATCGCCACTTATGGCCAGCAACTACTGCCTTCACCCCGCAGGCGTAGCGCCAAGTGCAGCTGAGCGTGCCATAGCCATGGCGCGGTAAAACGTTATCGGGGCGACATAAAGCAGGCCAAGTGCGTTGGCAGGACACAGTGCTCGTCATTCCAAAGGGCTCAGGGTAAACATCCGCTGTGAATGGAAAGTGAATAGGCGTGTGACTGAGAGCGCCCTGCCCTTTAGCAGCGCTGTCCAAGCCCTCGCCTTGACTGCCCTTCTTCTGGTTGCTTTCCTCAGTGGGCTCATACCAGCGATTGGCAATGGTAGGCCGGTTGGTGTTCAGTCAAGTGTGTATGTGGACAGGGTTGCTGAGTATTCTCAGTTGGTCTGGCGCCTTTTCGGTGGTTGGTGGACCAAACCCAGTACTACTTTCACCTGTGATGACCTGTATATGCAGTGATTGGCCAACCAGATCACAGGTCTCCTTGCGCGCGCTCTTTCCCGTTTTCTCTCTCCCGCCTTCTCCCCTTCATCCCCGCTGCCAAAAGCCCAATTTAAAAAAATACGCCTCCAGCGTTTACACCAAGCTTTCTTCGGGGTGCATATATGCACACATAAACACACGCCCAAAAAAAGATTCTAGGCGCAGTGAAAACTTGGGACTCATTGTCCTGGCCAAGTGCGCTTGCCGCAACCAAGGCAAACCAAGGAACTAACCCAGACGGATAAGCAAAGGATAGCCCTCATTCCGATCCATAGTTCTTGGCGGCTGCCCAGGGTGTGCCGCATCAGCGCCAACAATGCCATTATTTCGACTGCCGTTATCCCTCTCTCACGTCCTCCCTCCCATCCCATGCACCACTGTCGACAAGTCAGCGTCCACTTACGCAGTGGTTTGGAGATTCCGTGGTTATGACGCACCCTTATTATCACCGACGACCATCTAGGGTCCGGTCGGGTGCCACCCAGCATATAGGCGGCATAGGGCTGGTCGTTGCTGACCACCGCTATTTCCCAGCTCAGGTCCCGCTAATTAAAAGTGAAACATTGTAAATGGGACGACAAAGCGCATCGATGGGTCTGACCCGCATCATCTGAGGAGCAGCAGTACCAATTGCAGTTGGTCGTACGTTTGTTGCGCTTGGGCGGTGATGACTGGTAAACGGGGATATACGCTACTTTTTAGTGGTATGTGGTTGGTGCATACATCTCCTTTGGTGGGTATTTCTGGTCAGCGGGTGGGGCGGCGCGGTGAAGAGAAGGGAAAGAATAAAAAATCATTGTTGCATGCAGGTCACCCTTTTTTTCTTTCATTCTTTCACTGCCCTTTATCCATCGACCCGGTGGGGAGGTTTCTGGCACACCTGCGCTATCGGAGAAGATTTTCACATCGTTCAAAGGGCTCTGGCTGTCCTTTTTTTTTGTCGTTGTAACCTTCACACTGGACTGTTGGGCAGGTTAGCAGCTGGGAGATTGACAACCGGAAACGTCTCCCATTGCCCTTGTTATTGTCAGCTTTTGTGTGTGTGTCTCATAGTCCTTGCCCTGGATGGTGGGTTGGCAAGGCCCTCTTTCTGGTCGCCGTTCCACTCATGTCAGCATTGCAGCCTGGCAATAAATAATGCCAGTGGTCCACCAACATCGGTGTTTCTCTTTCGACCTCTTGTACTGCGAACAGTACTCACCTGCTGCTGGCCCCAATTGATTGAGCAACTCATCACCAGTGGTTGTGAAAGCACAAGGCCGTGCTGTTTTATTTTTCTTTTTTTGGTGTACTCTTTTCCTTGTGTATATGCGCCTAGAAACCCCCCGCATACAGCTTGTTGGCATCGAACGCCTATTATTATTCCTGCAGCTGTTCCTGGTTGAGTGAGATAGCGAGTGAGAAAAAATAATTTGGCTTTTGCGTTGCGGCATTCGTCTCTGGTGCCCGGATTTTTTACTGTACCTATATCTCTTGGAGGCCTAACAGCTGACGTTCCAGTTTAGTTGTGCGTGGACCAAGACTGGCTTGGCACTCGGACAGTTTATTGCCTACAAATAGTTAGAGTGCCCCTCAACAACAGCAGCAGCGCGAACTTGTATTCTTCCCAGCTCACCACGCTGCTTGCGTTTGACTACGGTCGAGTCGACAGCGCATTCCTTTTTTTTTCATTCGGGCTTTGTCCGCAGCAGCATTTACTTCCATCCACTCGGCTTTGGCGGTTGTGCCATTCCCATTCCTCTGCGAATCTGGTTGGTGTATACGTACGTTTACTCCACCGTATCGCTCACAGCCCGGGTATCGCCTCTTTTTTCTTCACCTTGCGTAACCTCTGCGTGCAGTATTCGTCCACCACCACCACTACTTGTTTGCCTCCCCTGACAGCTGTGCCACACGCCCTTTGAACAAGTCCTGTGTAACGTCTGACCACACCCGTACCAGCATTTCGGGTCCTTTGCTCGCAGCCACCATTGTTATGCTGCAAGCCGCCCTTGCAGCGAACCTTGAACCCGAATATATCGTTGACTGAGTGCTTCTAGACCGTTGTACCCCTTACCACAAAGCTGATTCGGTCATTTCCTTTAGCACTGTCCGCTTCTCCTGCGCTGGGGTCCCTTTGCCTTGTTATCATTCCGACCGCAGAGCCATTCGCTTGCTGCCCATATTCCGCCGAGTGGGCTTCCACTGACTTACCCGTTGGAAGTACGCGTGTAGTGTATCGCTCTTGCTCCCTCTACCTGTTCGGCACTTGCGCCGTACGTCGTTTTCCTGAGGTTTGCCCATGTAAGTGCGGTGTGGTAGTTGCGATCCGCCGTCATTGCTGACCTATACCTTTTACCCCTTGTTCTTCCGCTGTGACCCGCACTGCCGTCGATCAGTGCGCCTGTAATTCCGGCACACTGCTGTACACACCTGTACCTGCGCTTGCGCGCGCAGTGATCGTGGACTGCCCATGGCAACGCTACCGCTTCAGGGGGTCCCGCCAATAGGACCCGCACTGCTACGACGCGTTGACCCTGCACTTTCACCCGCATACGTTCCTGCCCTTCCCGCCTTATATACCTTCAACGTTGTGTCCATTCTATGTAGCATAGCTGTAATTTGTCTGTACATCTTCATCCGCTCCGTCAACGGGTACCTCGTCAAACCCATTCCCTTGCGGTTGGCATTCTTTGCTAGCTTTGTTGAAATCATCTTTTCCGTGCTGCGGCTGGCCTTGATTGGCACCCACCAGGCGTCGAGCTCCCTCAACCAAGCCGAGTGCGGGTCCATTCTCTTCTTCTTCATCAACGGTTCGCTCCTATCTCTCTTCATTCGCATCCTTCTCCCCCTTCACCTCCTCAAAATTCTATTCTTCAAGCAGTACCACGTCCCCTTTTACGAACGCCAGTACCTTGTGCTCTGCTTCTTTGCATCCACCATCCTGAGCTTTCTTCCCATTGCCAGTTCCGTGTTCGGATGGACCGAAATGGCCCAGCGCTGTGGGCCTCACGCCACCAATGCCTACGACAGCCGAAGCGACCGCGTCAACATGCTGTTGTGGAAGTGGGCCTCGTACTACGCGTGGATCGTGCTCCTGGTGGTGTTTTGCCTGGGGGTGTTTCTGGTCCTGCTGGTGCAACTGGTGCGCGACCGTCTCAAGCTGCGCCATGCCTTTAAGAGTGGGCCTGCTCATTTGGTTGCGAGCGATGAAGCCAATAAGTTTTGGGTTCTCATCCGCAAAATTATCCAGCGCATCCTGTGGTACCCGTTGATCGCCATCTTTTGCCATATCGTCGAACTTTACAACGCCTTTCAGCAGATCAGTGGTCAGCCATACTCGCCTGCGGGGTTTTTTCTTTCCCAACTCTTTCTCAGCCTTCAAGCTGTGTTTACACTGATTGTATTTCTCTTTGAGCCATCGCTGCGAGAGGCTTACCGTGAGAAGCGAAGTCCCGGCGTTCCTTCACGGTCCCTTCGTCAGTCGGCATCCTTGGCAACCCCTTCCGACCCTCATATGCTGCCGTGGGACATTGTCATCCAAACGGTCGAACCAAAGCCATCGCAGCTGTCACCTGCATTTGAATTTAACCGCGTGATCGTGTAGCAGTGCGGCTGGTGCACTCAGGGGAATGCATTTTCATGGTCGAAATAATTTCTGGCGCGTAGAACTACACCACCACGCACGACATGTAGATGAATGCGGTCCACACTTGCCTGGCACTAGCTAGCCTTGTATATATTTATATTTACGCATTGATTTTAGAGCCATGGATCGCCTAGATGCAACCTTACAAGAGGATGATCGCTGCACAGCATGCACCATGTTCATCTTGGATCCACTCAGGACATGTAATGGGGCTAATGTTTAGCATCTTCATACTCTTTGCAATGGGCGTAATTAGTGGATATTTGCAATCAAACTATGCTTGGTCGATGGGCTAATGTTGGCTCATTACGAGTGCTATCGTCCAGCAGCGGTGGGGGGACATGGCGGTATGGCCTTCCCTCTAAAAATAATGCCACATTGGTTCCGCTATTTGCTTTTATGTGTACACTAGTCCTCCCTATTATTTCTCCCTCAATAAACCCCGTGGCCTGCCATTACCTGACCATTGGGTATGCTTAGTCAAAAGTCAAGTGCTGTTTTTTTTTGGTTCAGTGATGGTCTAGTAGACGAGGCGCCAAGGCCGTGCGAATCTGTGTAGCATTGCTAGTTTTTGGACCCATATCACAGTGGCAGGCGTACTTTGTGCGCTATTATCCCTGATCGAGCATTCATTTATATATATTTTTTATTTTATTGCATGATCGGCTGTATCATTGCGCTCACTTTTTTAAACAATACGCGGGTATTAGCGCAGTCACCCTCAACCCGCACACCGGTTCTACTCATGGGGTTTTGTTGGCTGAAACCATCCACCAAAAAATAATCTTGACTTGGCCACAACAGCAGGTTTATTTTTTGTATTGCTACTGTATACAAAAGCCTACAGCTATACACCCAAGAGCTGGTGCCCAATGGTGCAGCAGACTGGTGGGGGCGGGGTGCAAGTTTGAGTGGGAGGGTGGGTGAGCTGTACGTTGGGCCATTTGGGATCAGTCATGTGGTGTAACGGCCGTATTGCCAGGCGAACCGTAATACCAGGGTTAAAAGCTGGCAGGCGGCATACCAATAGTTGGACGTCTGCATGGTCGTTTGAGTGATTGCGGCGCCGCGGGAACCTGGCGATGGGGAGTGGGCGCCTGGTGTGCAAGCTGGTCGTTCAAAGTTTATGGTTAGCATGGTGCCACGACGTTGGTGAAAAAAGGCGCTATTAGAGGCAAGTTATAGGACAGGATTGGGCCAAAAGCAATGACATGTATGTATGAATGATGTGTTGGAAGAAAGTTGGCGGTAATACCTGTACTATGTTCAGAGCTGTTGCCAGGGGGAATTCACCTCACGAACAATAGTAACAGCAGTAGCAGACTAGCCCACTAGTAGGAATGAAGCCAACGTCGAAGCAATAGTTGCTATGATGTTACAAAAACGAGCAAAGGCTGTGAACGGTGCAGATACAGTTGACAAGCATTACTTATTGGCGGCTGAAACCTAATAACCTGGATTATCCTAGGTAAAAAATAACAATGATAACTATAAGGAGCAACGATAAGAGACACCATGGAATAGGCTAGCGTGGGCAGATGCCAGGACTACACCTCTTCTACCTGAGCGATGGCCCAATTGCATAGCAAGTTTCAGGAAGAAAGCAAAGTCAGCAAGTGAATCAACAACAGCAGCAAATAGCAAGGGAGATGCACAGCTATTGCTCAATCGCATATTGCCATTCACGCGCGTCGTCACTGGCACCAGGAAGATATCTCAACCTTTATCAACCACTGGTCACACGAGGGCGTTCCCTTCGCGCCTCTTCTTCTCACCCCCTGTGAGCGGCTAGCTGCGTGGTGGTGTGCACTCGAGTAGGAGAGAAACACAAGGGGTTGCAGACAAAGGAAGCCGCAGTCCCTGTTGGTACCCTGCAGACAGCACCAGAGGAAAGGAAGCGAATGAGATCACGACCAGCTCCGAGGTGACACAGTGAATGGGTTGGGTACAGGGTATGTGTCTAATATAGTAACACTAATGTTCAAATATTGATGAAGCTATTACTATCGTCGCTTGCTAGCAAGAAAAGTGTCTTGAGCTAAAAATGAATCGAGTTTAAAGTTGACATCATTGTTTTTGCAACCAACGTAGAAAAGTGCGCAGTCCAAGTGAGTGAGGGAATGAAAAAGAGCAGCTATTATGCTCCACCAGATCTAGGCAGCTGGCAGTGCAGTCAAAGCCAATCAGGAGATTATACACTCGTCAAAGGCGTTGTATATTATCTGCAATCTTCAAAGCAGCGCCAGTTAAAAACAAATAAAACCCAAAGCTCGTCTGATAGGTTGATAGGCTCCGATCGTAGGCACAGCCGAATCACCTAAAGTTTCTTACTACCACAGGATCCTCCGAGCCAGCGAGTGATTAGTTACCGATCAACGTTCGCGGCCGCTATTCGTAGGTGCTGGTATTGACAGCGGCAACAATGGGCGTTTACTTGTAAGCTGTTTGGTCCACGGCATGGCTATCCTTTGGATGCAGCCTGTTACGTTAAAGAATGTCAGAAAAGGCATTTGTGAGCACACCAATGCTGGGCGTTGGTGCCATGGCCAAGGTCGCCTGCTAATCGGGATGGTTGTCAACATGTACGACAAGGCATTTGCGTCCTCGCTATTATCTCTGACCTCACATCGCAGCACTGCTAAGGGAGAAGGGTTGCTCTTATTTTGTCTATGCTTATCTTTTTTCTCAATTTCAATCAATCTATCTTCTTACTCTCTCTGCGTGTGTCGGCACACATGCCAGGAAGCCGTTGTGCTTGCCATCACGTTCAACATACTGACCATGTTCATAGGCCAGTCGCTATTTCCATTTCAAGGGCCCGTAGGGCGATCACTGGCCGTTTGCGCCAGGGTCAAGGCGCTTCGGATTGCCCACCTTGCCCCACATCAGCTGTATGGACCGTATCGCCTGGCTAGCCAAAGGTGGTAGTTGATTAGCTGCCGTGCCACTTTATCTAAAGTGTTGGCGGCCAAGAAAATATGCTTTCCCTTGGTGAACCCTGACCCTAGTTGTACGCTGGTTCACATCTTCTTTCTCCTCATGGTTTGGACGTTCAGGTTTCGTGGGTGTGAGCATCTTTTCATCAGCACATGCTGACGACAGACTATGGACTATTCGAAGATTCAAGAGCTCGATCAGTGTGGCATGCCAAGCAGCCCAATGTGCTAAAGCCAGGGCCCAGCGCGATCGCACCCAACGTTGAAGTGGAACTGCGTGGTTGCTGTGAAGTGGCAAGGCACATGGGGAAGAAAGGCTTTTCTTCAGCCCTTATTTAGCTCTTGCCCAGCCTTGACGCTTTAGTCGACCCTACGCCACTGTACCCACGG
>JANBQA010000120.1:0-27160 GCA_027576955.1 Dimargaris xerosporica
TGCGCCATGCTCTGCTAGCAGAGCCCTGTGGAATGGACGAGACAGCTGGACGACGCTGGGCTTGTGCGTAATAAGCAACCATCGCGCCTAGAGGGCTGGATGGCCATCGCCGGGTGGGCGTAGTGCTGAAGTGATTGGCCAATCAGGCGCTGGCTGAGTGGTGGGCTCAGCACTCAAGTGACGTCGCCCTATCGTCACTGCATGCTTTTGCTCGGACTGTCTCCGCCTCTCTCCACACACACATATACACAATTTTGCTGTTGGTGGAGAGTTTGTTTTTGGTAGTCGCAGACGTAACGGTGTGAAACCATTACCACCATCTTCACCCACCAAAAGCGAATCGAAAGCGCTGCACCCTACCGTCATCCTGTCGTTCTGATACGTTGAAACTCTTGCAAACAAGGTGGAATGGCCAGTCCTTTACTATTTGACCCATGCTGTGCCTCCTGGGCGCTCACATGCACCACCTGTCTCTTCTACCCCACTCCATCGACCAAAGATCGAGTGGTGCAGAAAGGAGCGATAGCGGGTGCCACGAACTGTTGCAGTAGGATGGGCTTGACAAGAAAATTCTACTCTGGCTTCCACCCATCCCTTAGCTGATGGTAACTGTACCCTGATGACGATTCGATTTGCTCGCATCATGCACAATTTCTTTTCGTAGATACCATCTTGCGCGTGACGGCTGGTGTGGCACTCAACGCCAGTACCTACACGTTTATACACTATAAAACGCCGCCCGCTTTTAACCAAGTCGCACACCCCACCATGGCCAACCCTGCACTCTAGCCAAAAAGAGTGCCATTGGCACGCCGTATGACCAGCCGTTTGTGCGCTTATCTGAAGGCCAGCGCACCTGCTCTGGCAACAAAGGTGCTGTTACTCATTTTCGCCCTGACCAGCGCGCCGTGGATTATACGCTCGCCAACGACACCGCGTGATAGGGGGAGGTGGTCGGTCCCTGCGGCAGGCTAGGTCATGCAAAGGCTGCAGCTGCAGGCTGACGTCGGAATAGAATAATTAGTGGATCAGGGGGGGGGTGAGGGAGGGATCTGCTTGGCGTGCAAAGATGGCTCCTTTAAAGCCCCATTGGCTTTACATGCGAAACCCCCACCCCAAAGCACGAGCTTACCAAAATCGGTAAATATGGCGCTACGTAGCCTGTGTGTTGTATAAGTTACCACGGCAATAGGTGTGTTTTTCGTGTTTATTCTGCACTCTTTGACACCGTTGGTCTGAATACCGCTGCCGCTCTGCGCAAGGATCAAACAGCACTACAACACTGTTCGTCACAGGCTGATGGGTTAGGTGCATTTTGTTGCACTCAGGGTAGCAGGTACAACCACGGCCCACGCAGCATCACGTTATATTGGTGGCTTGGTTGGCGTGTCCTGCTGAGCCTCCAATGACTCAGGGAGAGATACGCTGATGACGCCTCCATCGATAGCACCACGGAGTTATTGCTGACTAACAGCAACCTGTCTTTTTGACTGACACGGCTTTAGCACCTTTTTCACCAGCCCTTGGCTCCTAAAGTCGCGCTTGGCAAGGGCGCAGGTGGCTATTTTTCGGTCATGCTCCTTCCCCGCAGCCCCTGGCGATGGATACTGGTGAGACCACAGTGGCAGAAGAAAGCCCATACACATACGAACACATGAATCAAGGGTGCGGAGAATATTCCTTGGGCAGTTAACCATTGGCCGGTCTTATGACAGGCAGGGTCCAGTGCAGAGCACCAAAGGAGCACGATGCGAGCTGCTTTGAAAAAAAAAACAGCCAGCATCGATGATGAACTCTTCTCCCGTTCCCTCCCTCCCCTCTCTCTCAGCTAGTGCTTTTCCAGTCGGTTGTGCCCAGTCGACTTGGCAAAAAAAGAAAGGGCCGTGTCACATTGGTATCAAACACGCTGCTATTTTCTGATGCATTCCAATCGAGCTTGGCCACTATAGCTGTGCTGGGTCTCGCTTAGGGGTTGAGGAAATGGGGGCTCGCCCTGGAGTAAAGAGCGAAATAAAGCAGAACTAGAGCCATTCTAGCGTACGGCACTGGTGGATGTGCAAGATTGGGGGCACAGCATCGTGCCCTCTAAACCTTTGTATATATAGAACCAGACATGGTTCCATCGGATCGCTGAATCATGCATTCTCTCTTCACTTATCAGGACGCTATAGCAACGCCTACCTTTGTGTTCTTTAAACTTGCCCAATTTTGACCATGCACCCAGCAGCTAGTTAGTTTCGGTGCTCTGCAACTCTTCTTATCCCATCATTTTTTGTGTAATCTAGGCCCTGACGCAGGGTTTTTCTGGCGTGGTTGGGGAAGATTGTCCGCACCGTTAGTGCGATCCATTGCCATTCCTTCAACGAAAGCTGATCATTGGGAGGTATACCACCCTGATATTTTGCCACACGGTTGATTGCAGGCGTGTAATCGTGCCAACAAAGTAGCTGTAGTTGTGATTTGGCGTAACAACAGGTTATATTCCGTTACCTACTGGCGTTTGGGCAGTGGTCCAACGGATACCTGTTTGGCTCGTCAATGCAACTTGATGACTGGTGCATGCCAAGTGCCATTGAACCGTACTCCGCCTTACGTTGTCGTGAATACTGCTTAGTGCCGATTTTATTAAGTTCCTGGGACCACCATCATGCTGCCGATGCGCCGAGCGTTCGGGTGGATGGGTGTCGCTGCGTTGGGTGTGCTGGGTTTGATGGCAAGTCACGGCTCCGCTGAAACGTGCAAAGACTCCACCACCCACAACCTGGCCATGTATTGGGGCCAAAACCCGTGGGGTGGTCGTCACCTCGAAGATTCGGCCAATTGGGAGCAAAATATCGACTATTACTGCCAAGATGATACCATCGACGTGCTCATGGTTAGTTTTCTGGTCGATTACAACCTGGGATCGTTGCCTGGCCTGAACTTTGCTAACCACTGCAATACCACTTTTCCTAATACCGGATTGCACCACTGCCCCAAGATTGGCAGCGGGATCAAGAAGTGCCAAAGCCGCGGCAAAAAGGTGCTGCTGTCTTTGGGTGGAGCCGAAGGGCGCTACGGGTTCCAGTCAGACGACCAGGGGCGCAAGTTTGCCCAGGTGATCTGGGACATGTTTTTGGGCGGCGACCACGAGTATCGTCCGTTTGACGACGCGGTGCTTGACGGAGTGGACTTGGATTTGGAGCACGGCGGTCCCACTGGGGTGACGGCTTTTATCACGGAGCTGCGTCGCTTGTACAAATCGGATTCGTCCAAAAAGTATTTGGTGGCTGGCGCGCCCCAATGCGAGTTCCCTGACGCTCAACTTGGTCAACCGTTGGAAGAAGCGTGGTTTGACATGGTGTTCATCCAGTTCTACAACAACTGGTGCGGGCTCATCAATTTTGACAACATCTGGGCCTGGAACTACGACAAATGGGACGCACTGGCCAAGCGCATGGTCAACGCCGATGTTAAGATGTACCTGGGCGCCCCAGCATCACCCGACGCCGGCCGTGGGTACGTGGACATGAATCGCCTGACGCATATCTACCAAAACGTGAGTTCAACGTACAAAACGCTGGGCGGGATCATGATGTGGGATACCAGCAATGCGTGGCAAAACTTTAACGTGTCTGGGACTGGCGCCAACCGAAACATCGGTGCCAGCGATGAGGACGGTGGAAATCAATCATCTCGCCAGAACTATGCCCAAGCAGTTGGTCAGTGGTTGCACCAAAAGCGTGAGTGCAGCCAAACCTTGGGTCCCAAGTACCTGCCCAGCTCAAGCAAGCCGGTATCGGAACCCAAATCCACCAACATGCCTGCACAGCCGGTGTCTGTGACAGCGCAGGTCGAGCCCAAACCCACTCAGGCCAAGCCCAAGCCTACTCCACGCAACCAGGAACCAAGTTCCACTGCATCGCAGGCGACGTCCAGCTCAATCCACGGTGAACCCAAACCATCCCAAAGCATTCCAGCAGCGCGCCCTACACCCGTGCCCGTTGTTTCGGAGCTGCCTTCACTTGCACCCAAGGATTCCATGGCGCTCAAGGAGCCGATGCCTGTAAAGTGCACCGCTTAATGGGCCTGGACGGCTACAAAGGCTTGGTGCCCCCAATACTGAGGCGACCACCTCCGGCTTGGCTTAGACTATTGAACCAATGCGGCGTTTTAAACCCTGAACCTGGCCGATACGTGTAGACAATAGATTTATCTGGACAGTGCATCTACTTGGTTTGTAACAGGCGATCGAGTAGTGATCGTTCTGAAAGGTGGGATATTTCTGTTTAAGGCTGGAGTGCGATCAATCGGAATTGGGTTGAAAGCGCGTGCTTGGGAGCTGCTTTCGACTGGTTATATTAGGTGCTGCAGGGCAAATTACGACAATTTTTAGAATATCCACGTTTCCAATGGCGAAATTTTGCCGAATAAAGAAACTTTGAGCCATAATCGTAATATGAGATGTTAGCATTCGCAAAAAAAACCGAAGCAGTACAATGAAAGAGGGTGAAAGAGAGAGAGAGAGAGAGAGAGAGAGAGTTGAATGCTACAGGAGCAAATGTTAAACAATGCTTAAAACGCGCTGGCGTGTTTTAGTTGGTAAAGGGTGGACTGATAGCGTGGACAGTTAATGAGCGTCCAAGAGCAGCTGTGTTACAATTGAGCACAGAAGAAAAGCAAAGGCTAAAGCCTTGTGACTTTGGTGAATTAAGAGAGAAGCCAAAGAATGATAGCAACCTACCGTCGGCTGTCTATAGATAGTGGAGATATGCAAGTTAGTCAAGGGCTAGTGCTGGGAGCGTCAGCCCAGAGCGGCACGGCAGGGCTAAACAGAGTCTCTTCGGCTAACCTTTGCTGGCCGAGCTGTATTGAAGGCACAGGGTAACCACCGCTTCCGCCGGTTACTATAAGTCTGGGGACCACTCGGGTGTGATTGCTGCTTGGCTAGCAGCGTGGGCTGTGGGCATCTTGGGTCTGCCACCATGGTAGTTGGACCAAGCGTGGGTGCTGGGTACTCAAAGTGGAACTGGTGCTCGGTCGCGGTGACGTCGTGGCTGCTGGTGGCCAGAGGTTGGCAGGCTGGAGCGTCGAGGTTGAGGCAGGGGATATCGCTGTCCGAGGCGCTGCCGTCGCTGGCGGCAGAGCTGGGTGGCGAGTCAAAGCACAGCCCCGGAGAGGGTGGGGTGTACCGGGGAGGGTTAGGGTCGGTGTGGTACACGGGCGGTGTCGCGTACACGTCTTCTGTCTGGTAGTAAATGGCAGCGCTGGGCCCGTTGGCCTTGTCGCTAGTCGGGTCCCAGCTGGCCAGGCGCGCCGTCAACGCTTCCATAACCAGGTAGCGATCGGTGACCGTCATGGTCAGCTATGCAAGGGTTGCGGTCTGGTGAAGCAAATGCCTCTCCCCAGCAGTGGGCAAAAACGGGTTAGTAGCAAGGAGTGCTGAGCGGAGTTTAATATCGCGGCCGAGCAGCAAGGACAACAGCAATAGCTACGAAAGTGCGGGTTGAGGGTGAAAGTCGGCTCGAGGCGCCAAACAAAAGTGCAAGGGAGAGAAGGGAGGGCTGTCAGGGCAAAGGGGAGAAGCGCAGTCCTTTTCAGCCGCAGAGCGTCGCGCAGGGTCTGCCGTCCTTTTAAGGGGGAGGAGGAGGTGATAAAAGGGAGAAACGGCCAGGCCACTGGGGACGCAAAGCGTGCCGTGGCAGTGAATCGAGCCAAGTGGGCAGGCACGTAAGCCACACTCCGACTGCCGACGACATCGCCTCGTTGCAAGTCCTCGTCCAAAGGCCAGTTGCTGCGCGTGGGATCGCACGACCCTGCTCGGCCAATGGTGGGCGCCAGCAATGAACAGAGACAATAACGTGTGGGCGCTGGTCACACTCAGCGTGGCAAGGGCCGGCGGGTTACGCAGCAGGCCTATTGGTGCATTTATCCCCCCTGTACGCGGGAAGCGGAGGCCTCAAAGGCCAAAGTGAGGACGTTAAATAAGGAGAAATGAAAAAATGTGGTTATTGTGCCACGGGTGGGTAGCACGCGGTGCGGACATATAGTGTCCTATCGGGGCGACAATGAGCAAGAGAGAATGACAAGCGTTCGGCCGTGGGCGCCACCATCGGCTCAGCCAGTGCGCAGTGGCAGGGCAGGTGCACAGTTTTGACCGGCCATGCAGCTAGCATGCCTAGCCGACACACGGCGCGTATCAGCCCACCTGCGATTCTAGCCAAAGCACGAGAGCTCCTCCATAACAAGCCACCCCGCTGCCGCAGCTATTCCGTAAGCCATTCGGTGCAACCCCTGCTATGAGCGTTGTTGGGATTGAGGGGTGTGTGAGGCACGCCGTCGCTTGCCAGCTCATCCATCATGTATATGTGTGTGTGGGGGTACCATTAATAGTGGGCAGGAACACCACAAGTAGCACTAGCGCTAGTACGGCATTACAACCCAATGCTTGTCCCTTTTGGGAGCCATCCTGACAGCCACCTGTCCTACGGTTGCTTAATATGCTTGATGCCTAATACATCGTACATTGTCCCGTTAATAGCGAGGCATGGTAGAGCCACTGGGAGCGCTTGTCATCAGCTCTCTCCCAACTGTTAGAAAGGAATCACTACAACGTACAGACTGCTATGCTTTGTCTTTACAACACTATTTTATTCGCCAAACGTGTAAACACCATGGCTAAAGGCTCATCGTCAAAGCATGGGCAGCAAATGCCTTTTGATATAGTTAATACGATTTTGTTGGTGTGTGATATATGCAGCATCCTTATGTTGCTATACACCAGAATATTACTATTGTTTTTCAAGGAATATCTGCCACTCGATACTAGGCATCGCAGAAAACGCGCCCTGGAGTTTTTTTTGGCAGTGAGCGTCTGGCAGCGTCAACGCAATGCGATAAAAAACAAACCAGCGTCACGGGCGGTTTCCAATAAAAAATACAAGGGCATTCCTCAGCGCGGTGTGCTATCCGGTGTGTGGGTTGTTCTCCACAGGCTTTGGAATCCAGTTGTCCACAACGTCTTTGACGTTATCCCAGTACCGGAGTTTGATCGTGAGTATTCGAGCTTCCGACAAGTCGCCCTGGTCAAATGCTTCGCTCAGCTGAGATGCCACGCTTTTGATGCGTTCTTAAAACCATGCAGTGTCATGAAGGTTGATTCAATTCAGACCCCGCCCGGACAACCGCCCATGGGTGACTGGGTTAGTCATTTCATTTCTAACCAGTCGGTTCCTCTGAATTTTTTGAGCTCTCGGATCGGCTACGGTTGCTTTCATCGCAGCGACAACAAAAAAACGAGCAGGTCCTTCTGTCGCACCACTTACCATCATTGTCCGTCCTGATAGCCTTGACCGCTTTTTTATCGACCGCCTCATCCAATGCTTCATTGATTTCAAAGACCTGCTCCAAGAACTCGGGTTCCTGGATCGAGTCTTCCTCAGAGATATAAATTCCTTGAAGCTCCAGCTAGCCAAGTATCCGTCCACAACGGTACGAATACTTCTGTCACGGAACAGACCATGGTTACTAGGTGCTAAGCTTGATGGCTGGCCATGGCCAACGCCAACCAGCACGAGTGATGTTTTCTCCACTAGAAATAAACTGCAGCAATAGTGGGTTATCCAAGGGGCTGCGCCACAGCATTGACCACAGCGACCTACCATGTATTTGGCCCGCTCATAGGGATTCTTGAGGGTGTTGTACGCTTGGTTAAGCCAAGAGGACTGCGCTTCAGCCGTCTGCCGGTCCTTCTGAACCGATAATTGCGGTGGGGGAGGGAGTGGTACAAGTGTGCTCACCAGGTAAGCAAAAAAAGTCAATGGTTAGCATTCTAGGAATGACAAGCAGCAGCACGGCCAATCATAGTACATCTACTGCCAAGGCATCAGAGTCCCGACTTGGCAATATCGGTTTGCAATGCCAACTAGGCCACGTACCTCACCCAGCACCGAGAAGTTGTCTGGGTGGGTCTGTTGTTGGGCTTTTAAGAAGCGTTTCCGGAGATCTTTAACGTCAATGTCAAAGGTGGGTGCCCCAACAAGCACATCAAAGTAGTTGATATGGTTCGACAAGGGCACCACAGCGCCGCAATTGTTATTATCGCAGACAAGCGAGTGAGCAGGAAGAGCAGCTTCGCACTTCCAGCACTGCTTGCCCCCTTTGCTGCTCGGTTGGCCACTGGTGGGCTTGTGCTGTGCTTGGGAGCTGAAGCCGGCGCTAGGATACAGCCACGGTGTATGGTAGTAGGGCAATGCGATGCACGATGGTGGCACAACAGTCGAGGCCGTTCGCCATTTGGCTGCCGCGACTGATTGGCGTGCACAAGGCAGGTGGGCCCGCGATCGGAAGCGTGGAGTGGTGGTAACTAGGGGCGCTGTGGCAACTCGAGCACTGGTTGTGCGCTGTGGTAGCAGCAAGCGACCGCCAAGCAGCAGTTGAGCAGTTAAGGGCGTGCCTTGCGACATGGTGCCAGTATACAGGGCTTTGAAACGGTTGGGGTTTGCTATCGTCGAAGGCTATCGCGGGTTGCAACTATAACGATAAGAAGAGGGGCAAGGTGAATCGTTTTGAGGACAACTAGTGCATGAAGTCTGTTAATCAGCCAAGCGCCCTCCAGTATGAGAGCGTGTATACATGTGTGTGCGTGGAAGAAATGGCTGGTCCCGTATCAGCGACACGACGCCACGCTGACGTCGGTTGCAGCTGGGGGGCAAGCAGACCCAAGATGCTACGCCACGCCCAGCGACAGGCGCCAAAGGCCTGCACGCGCGGTACCAGAGCCAGCTTTCCTTGTGCTGGGCTGAACGATAGGCGCTGATTCCAGAGTGTGCTTGGGAAATTGAAAGCGATGGCCCAGTACGAGGGCATTGCTGGCGGACTTTTACATTGGACAAGGCTTGAGCGATCGACAGGGAATGAACGCAAAATAAAAAACGCCTAGTACAACTCGTGGGTGCTCAATGTTACCCTGCTTCGTGGGCATTGCTACCTTGTTCCCTACTCTCTAGGTAGTGCGTCGTACGTTTGTTTGCAATGCAGGCGTTGAATCCCTGGCAGGTCATCACGGAGCCGACTGGTATCCAGCAACAAACCGTGCTCCTTCTCGATGCCCATCCGGCCACCCTCACCGATGTCGCATCCGATTCTGCACGCCAACTGCCCCGACCGGTTTGGTCGTACCTCGTCAGCGGCTGCTTGGACTTTGTGCGTCTAGTTCAAGAGGTTCGTAGCCGCCACGACTGTGCCCTGGCGTTGCGTGTGGCTGGTCCGCCGCCCGCGTTGAGTTTGATCAGCCAAGGTTGGGACACGCTGGCTTAACCACTGCCACAGATTGCTGAGGGCTTTCGGCGCATTTCACCACGCTCCGTGGCCCTGGGACCGCAACGATTGGTTATTGCATTAGATTCGACGCTGACCCAAGTGGCCCAAACTGCGGGGCGTGGGGTGGTGCCGTCACCCAATACCATGGCAGCAGGGTCCATGACTGCACCGCCTGTGGGCTCATCGACGCGGGCGCCGGCAAAGTCGGACCACCGCCCACGGCTCTTTGGGTCCCAGACACCTGCCGACGATACGGTTGCTACTGGGCATGCCACGAGCAGCCCACGAGTGGTGTTGGTCCTGGTCCAGAAATCAGTGCACGAAACGCGATTTAGCTACACAGAAGCGAGCGACGGCGACGTGGATTCTGCTGCTGCGATTGACCTGCGTGCCCTAATTCAGCAAGTAGTCCAGAAATTCACCCCTGAAACCAAACTCAGGCTACAAGGCCTGCGGGTGGATATTATCAAGGTGGCGCTCGACCTGGCGTGGTGCTGCTTTCAGCAGGATATGGTGGATATACCAGTGACCCAGGGCATCACCGCTTCGGTGTATCATGTCACAGCGTCGGGGTTCTCGGCGGCGTTAACCCATTTGGCCCATGGGTACTGCCGCCTTACGCCGGTGGATCTATGCCTCTCGCGCCAACAACAGCCGCCCATTCGCTTGACAATAGACAATCACCTGCTCCACCATGATTTTACCGCGTGCCTTGGGACCAATGCGCCTCAGGTAGGCATTAGCGACCCGGCGGTGCTGCAACCCATTGCCCTAGCCGTGGTTCCCGCTGCTGATTTTGCGCCACCGTTGGAAGTAGTGCCGTTCAAATGCCTGCACCGCCTGGCAGTGCGGTCGCATACCACTAGTCCAGCCTCCCGTGACTATTTGAACCGGCTGCCGATCGACCAGCCGCTGTTCTTTGCCCCGCACCATGCAGAGTCCCCAGGATCCCTGCCGCCGCGGTTTGGTCATTTCGTCTTGTTGCGCCGAGCGCATGGTTGGCTTTGGGGATGCATAGACAGCGCACAGGCCCCATATCTCATGGCGCTTGATCGGGACCACACACTCTGGTCGGTGGCTGGTGGTGACGCCCCCAATCCCGCACTGCACCGCGCCTTTGTGGATACCTGCGTGGTGCCCCAACGCCTATCGTTGCACACCGCTTGGACCACAGACCCACCTCCCGTGTGGCAAACCCCTGTATATGTGTCGCTGGACAAAAACCCATTGCTGATGGCCGGTTGTCAACGCGCTCTGCCGGCAGCCACCATCCATTTGGTGGACTCTGATTCTGCCGCACCCTTGTCCATGCATTCAATGGCGCTTCCGTACAGGCTAACCCGGATTGCACATGTGGTCCAAACGTGGTCGCCCTCCGACGGGCTGGTTCGCACGCGATGGTGGTGCAAGCTTTACACGCTGTTGCTGCAGCGGCCCGATGGACTAACTGCAGGATTACGCGCCATGACTGCCACGGACCCATTGGCAACCATCAGCTATTTTCTTCAGGGCCCACTGCTTCGCAACCTGCTCGAGTTGTTTGCTGCCTTTTTGCCAATATCTGCCAGCGACCGTAGCAATCCCGAAGCCACCACGTCGTCCCCGATGAACTCGTCCTGTGGACTATCGCCCAAGTTAGCGATGCGCTCCTCGCCGGACTTTGATCGACTTGCCGTGGCCGTGAACCGGTTGGTCAAGCTGATTCAAACCAACGATGTCACGGGGATGGTCAATTTGGATCAATTGGTTGCCGAGTTTTCCGAGACCACCCTGCTTCCCTCTTCCGCTGCCCATCTGCCAACGGCCACCCATGCTTCTGACCAGCAGCGGCGACGGACTTGGCTGTGCGCCTTTGTGTACCGCCAGGTGACGCGGTTTTTGCAGTGGGTCACCGCGGCGCACCATCGCATATCGGCCGACCATACCGAGGCCTGTGGTATGATTGACTCGCTGATTTCACCCGCAGTGCAGCAGTTGGTTACCTCGCCTTTGGCGTTAGTGACCCAACCATCCGATACAAGTGCAGCTAGTGAGCTGCAGTCGCAGCTGCCCGCGGACGTAACTCAGATGGCATGGCAGCAAGCCAACCGGTACGATGCGATGACGCTTCGAGAAAAAGAAGAGCTGGCTGTCCCCAGCCCCACGGCGCCCGGGCTAAGCACCAGTCGCATGGACACTGGGAACCTCTTTCAGCCACAGTCGCCTGTGTCGAGATCGTGGTCCATGTCGCCTAGCATTAAGGGCCAGGACCAGGGTGTCGAGAGCAGTGCCCACCGCGCCACCAATAAGGCATCCAGCCTCAGCGGCAACCATGACCCCACTGACAAAAATGGTTCGTCGTCATCTCAATCTCCCGGTGGGTCTCGGGTGCAACTCAAGGGTTACCTCCGGCCCCGCATGACGCCATTGAGCACCTTGCAAGCCCTGCAAACCAAACGTGAACAGCAGCTAGGGTCCAAGAGCTGTTTGCTCTACCAGTACTGGTCCGCACGGCCCCAGCAAATGTCTCTGGAACAGACAACGCCTGAACTTGCTGCTCCGGCAGCACCAGCGCAACGCGTGCACGACGCCATGGCCTACCAGCAGCAGTTTCAAGACCGGCATCGGGTGGACTCCAGTCTTGGTCTAAGTGGCGGGGGTGGTGATGCGATGGTCGCAAGCAGCGGGGGTGGAGGGCTCGGTTTGTCAGCAGGTTCGGTACCATCGAGTGCTTCTGGGGCAGCATCCACAGCTCCCCTGCTCGATGCTATGCTC
The DNA here is from genome assembly GCA_027576955.1 of Dimargaris xerosporica. Lineage (NCBI taxonomy): Eukaryota > Fungi > Kickxellomycota > Dimargaritomycetes > Dimargaritales > Dimargaritaceae > Dimargaris > Dimargaris xerosporica. The sequence goes on from JANBQA010000120.1 coordinate 12,055, forward strand.
GATCCAATGATGTTGGGTGACCTTGATTTTGCGGCCAATCGGCGATCAAACAAACCACCGTCCAACAAACGGGCACGTTATAGCACCGGCGCGTCCTCCACCCCACCAGATAGCAAACGTCGTACCGCTCGCGGGCTAGATTCCACTTCACCTGGGACCATACCAGCCGTAGCAAGTAGCACTAATACGCCGCAACAGCAGTTAGGGAATTCGGCGCGATCTACGGGGCAGTCCATCTCAGCCTTGTTTGCCCATATCCAACCAGATTGGTCAGCTCTAAATGGCAAACGTCAGCGCGATTTTGCTGGACGACTTAACGCCTATGAGACACCCAGCCAGTAGCGGCGCCCAGGCTCGGTCTAGGTTTGGCACGCATGCGTGATTATCAACTCTAGCGTTTAATTTTGATGCTGGTTGCCCAGTAATTGATGACGGGTGGCATCCTTACGTTCCTTTTTTGTTTCTCCTGCCCCCAATAACCCTCATCCACGTTTTAATTTTGTACGAATAATGTAATGGACCAAGTTGGCGCGTGTGGGTGTTTATTGGGAAATAATACAAGGCAAACACAGTTACCACCTATATACCGGCTTGCCTGGCGTTGAATAAATCAAGTATATACAATAACTCTGCGCGTTATTTAAATAATACGCAGGGCTCAGACATACGGTCGGCCATCGAAAAATAACAACAGCAGTAACTCGATATGCTATGACTATGAGCCATAAAGTGTACGCGCCAATGGTGCTAAGAAAGTACCCAATCTGATCAAGGCAGGTCAAGCCCAAGGTATCAAATATAGCAACAATCGTGCTATTGCCGCCCAGTAAACCCATAGTTTGCGGTCAAATTCCCACTTATTTTTTTCGTACGCATCTCTCATGTCAAGAGGACCGTTGAGCATGCTGTGTGACCGCAGGGTCATCACACGAGTGGTCGATTTGCCGCAGGGTCTGTGCAAGTCGCTGGCCCCACGCGGGTTGCAAGGTAGGGTTGGTTTGCATCAATCGGTTCATCAGCTGGTTGAGGTCATCTAGGCTTTGGTCAAGCCGGTAAACGTGGCACAGGGCCAAGGCAGCCTGTTGGATATTTGCCAAATCCTCCTCGATGGCGTGCCAGGACTGGTGTAGAGGGTCAGGCAAGGTAGTAGACTGTCGCGGTTGCGGCTTTGAATTGATCGCCACAGTATCGTTCGGTACAGGCGACGACGGTTGTTGAAGCAGATGCGGTGACTGGAATGTCAGAGGTTCCAGCGATTTAGCGGAATCAGGCGAGTTGGCAGTGGGGTCAGGTGGGGATATGGGTGTTTCGGTGCTAGGGAAACTGATATTACTATTGGGGCTATTTGCCAGCATCTGGTATACCTGGTTGCGCAGGGTGAGCACAGCCTGGGCAATGCTCTTTTGGAGTAACGATTGCCAGCGCGTGGATACGGCCACAGCACGGTCATAGCACTCGGCTTTGGGCTCGAGGTGGGCAATTTGGGCCTTTAGTTGGCGAACTTGGGTGCACACGCGCTGGTACTGCTGCCACAGATTGTCATCGGGCGCCATCGGCAATCGCCTTCCTCTCTTTCCCTCGGTGGTACGGTTTTCGTTGCTGTGGGCGCTAACCAGTGTTTTGAGTCGTTGTTCCAATTTCCGGCGGGTGGAGTGCTCGTGTCGGCACTGCTTGGCATACCGGTCATTTTCCGCCCGAAGTTCACTAATCTCATCCTGGTACTGGGCAACCGATGGCTCGACGAGTGACAAACCTGGCCGAGTGGGATTGGGTCCATCGCCACGGTCATGAATCTGCCCCTGCGGCGCATTGGTGGGCGAGAGTGAGGTGGGCGCCACAAACAAGCTGGTGGTATGAAATGAGCTATCCCATTGACGTGTCCCTGTGCCCACCGCGGACTCCTCGCGGCTCTTACTGCCATACGACGAGTACTGCCACAATACGTTACCTCCTGCCTTGGACGTCAAACTAAGGTTCTGGGATATATGGGTTCGTAAGGCGGTGATCTCTTGGTCTTTGATCTGACTGGCACGAAGAGCACCATCCCGCTCTGTTGTCAATTGTGTGGCACGCGTGGCGGCTTGATCCAGTCTTTTTTCAAGCATGCGGATGCGGTCTTCTAGCGTTTGGCGTTCGATACGCCACTGGTCACGGTTGGTAAGCACAAGCGCTGTTTCATCCTGCAGCTCCTGGGTCAAATGGTCAACCACCTTTTGTAGCTGGCCATTGTTGACTTGGCTGATCTTGAGCTCCTGCTCCATCGTTGAGCGGTCCGCTTGACATGTTTTGAGCTGCTGGCGTAGCTGCTCCATGCTACTCGCATCGGCCTGGCCGTTAGTTGCTGCAGTGGTCGATGCCGCTGCGAGCTCCTGCACTCTGGCCAGCCGGATGGCCATTTCGTCCAACTCTGCTCGCACCGCACTGTATTTTTGGCATGACTCGACGGCCTGCTGATGCACGCGGCGGTAGACATGAAAGGGCACCTGGCGAAACGAAGCTTCGGGATCGGTCGGTGAGGTTGGCTGTGACACCGAGCCACTGGGGCCTGGCAGTGCCATACCTGGCCACCACGCCGATAGGCCAGGCAGTGCTGGTGGCGGAGACCCTAACTGGGGTGTGATGCCGTTTTTTGTCGATGCGGATGGATCAGTGGTGGCCCGCAGCAGGGTGGGGTGGGGCGAAGGGTTGGAATAATCCAACGGCGGATAGAAGCGTTGATAGTCGCTCCAAAGGCCGTAGGGGCTCAGCGATTGCAGCAAGGGGCCGTACGGACCATAGGCCCACAAGTTGGACGGCGGGTAGAGCGGGTGAGGCTGGTGGGGGTTGGGCTGCTGCACAGGCTGGCGAAACGTAGGGGACTGGGGAGAGAAAGGGCCATGGTTGGAGTGCCGCGGTGGCTGGCGATGACCACTTGGCCGAGAAACCTTGGGTGAAGCGTGGAAAGTGTGTCGCCTAGATGCTGCACGTGGTGGCGGGGAAGCAGCGGTAGCCGAACCAGATGGTTTGGGCGAACGCAGAGAGCCCGGGGGACTAGACGGGGCCGGCTTGGGCAACTTCTGCGACGGCGCGGACAGCTGACCCGGGGATGTCTGCTTATCAGCTGTGTCAGGTCGTGACACTGAGGCCCTACTGCCTGTTGAGGGGTAAGAGGGCCGAGTGCGAGCAGAGTTGGGCGGGCGATGCGGGGCGGCAAGAGGCGGGTGCGCAGGTTTGCTGGGTTCAACGGTGACAATGGAAGCGTCCGAGGTATCCCCGGTGGTTGAAGTGAGGCTAGCCCGGGATTGGTGGGGCGCTAGGTCCTGGTCGGAGCCTGTGGATGTGGATGTGGACGTTGAGATGGGTGAGGTGGACATGGCCACCTCGGAGCGAGCGCCTTGGCTGTGTAACGCGCTCAAGGTAAAAGGGAACGGGTTAGAATGGAGCAGTGTTGGTCATACAGGTGGAACTACGCGTGCAAATACTAGGGAAAGCAGTTGTTGGCAGCACTGAAAAGTCGAGCAAAGAGCATACATTGGGCAATGCCGCGCGCAAAGCACCGCCTGGTGTGCTGAAACAAGATGGTGATAAGCCGGCGCGCTGGTTACCTAAACAAGGAGCTTGCTGAATGCCACCACGGCGTACACAGCTGGCCATATTTTTTTTCTAGTTCTGACTCCGCTAGCTCTGAACCACGCCTGCCCATGGCTGCGCGGTGCAACTGGCTGCATCGGCATTGGTGGACCCCCTTGGAATGCGAGGTTGTGACCGAGTGGGGCCATTCAAGGTGGTCTTTGCTGGTCCATGGGAACCACGCTGCTTGGGGAGATTGTTGATAGTAGTGTTTGCACCCATGAAGCCATCATCCCTACCTGGTCCCACTGGCCAGCCCTAAATCCTATTTGTGCTGCCAGCGCTACGACGGCGATCCTTGACACGGCGTAAACACTCCTTCCTTGCGCCACTGCCTTCAGCGTCTCTGGCCTGTGGACCAAATTCACGACTGCCTTACTTGACTTTGCTTTGCGCCCCGCTACTACGGCACTGCTTATGGATGCATGAGGGGCACTGGCTGATTGTTGAGCGTTTGACTCTTGCCACTATTCACTGTGATCCCTTTGCCAATCCTCGTTGCGACTAACGCCGCCTCGCCTGTGGAGCGGATTCCCATTGCCGCGTGGGTCACGTCGACTTGGGACACAACAGACGGTGATTGGTGTTCGTTTCGTTGCTTTGTTCGCCTGCCTGGTCCTTTTACATTTTCCATTGGTTGCCTGCCTGCATCTTTTTTTCGTACCTGCCAACGCTCCACGTCTGACCCATCACCCCTCCACATGCTCGTGTGGCTTGGGTTCCTCGTGCCGCCAGAGTGATAGACTCTTGTAGCGTTGTGTCTTTCTTTTATTTTTTATTGACTCACCAGCAGCTCGCAGTGCTCTCACTCGGTCCCCTGGCGCTGCACGACGGTTGACCAGCTTGGTTCCCGTTGCCCTCTGCGCGTTGTAAACCGTTGGCCCAGAACCGCGGCGGCCCTTTCTTTTATCCAGCCCAGTGGCTCCACCGTCCCTCCTTGATTCGCCTGGCCATGACCAATATGTCGGCCTCGCCCATCACGTCAGTCCAGCCTCAGGCGGCCCTCGCGTCGCCGTTGCAAGGCGGCGGCTTTGGGCACGACGCTCAGCCCTCGAACGTCTTCCCCAACACCCTGCACCTGCAGCTACGCGGTCGGCGCTTTCAAGTCGAACGAGAGACCCTCGCCAACTTTCCCGAGAGCGTTCTAGTCGTGATGTTCCCCAACGGCATCGTGATGAGCCCACGGACGCCCTGGCCTGAAGGCAACGCCAATTCAGCAGACGCACCCAAAGGGTCATCTGCGACTGCTGCCGGCAGCACCACCGCGTACCCAATGGACCTGGTGCACGTGGACTTTAGCCCGGAGATGCTCGAGTACATTCTGAGGTTTTACGATAAGGTGATCGAGATGTCTTCGCCTGATTCCGACCACCACCACGACCTGCTTGGCTCGACCAGTATGAGCTACGACGAGTACCCGTCCACCGCTGACATGACCGAAGAGTCCATGGTGACCGCTCAAACCAGCTTCACGGCTCCTCGTGGCACCAGCAACGGCAATGGCCCGCAGGGCGCAACCACCACTTCCAACCACGTCCCGTCGGCGGCCAGTGTGGCCAACGCGTCGCAAATCACCACCACGACGACGGCGTCGGATCCCAGTGTGGCGCCCACTTCGGAGAATCCATCGCTGGCGTCGTCTAGCTACATGCTGTTTGCCAACGTGCCGCATCCGTACTTTCACGACAAGCACGGAATCATCGTTTTGCGCGAAGATTTGGACTACTTCACCATTGTCAAGCCGTTTGTGGCTACCGGGCCAGTAGCCGGTAATCCGGGCGATGCCGATAGGCCCGCTGAGAAGACGACCGACATTGCGCCCATGACCGTGGACGAGCTCAAGCGCCGGTGCGGTGAAGTGTTGCTAGGACACCAGCAAGTTTTTGCGGCGTTGGAGCGGAACATGCGCCAACACCAGCAACAGCCTTCATCGGACGACGAGGCCACCACGCCGGCTGTGGCGGGCGGTGGAGTGGAGCAGCAGCTCATTGACATGCTGTGTGTTTCTGGGTTTGCACGCAACGCACAATGGGGTTGCCGCGTCAAGGAGCCGAACAAGGCAGCCATTGCCAGCCTTTCGTTGGTGCGTTTGGAAGCCACGGGCCAGGCAGCTCAGATGGTTGCTGCGCAAAAGCTGCTGCTCTTTTGGAAGAAGCCTGCGCGCAAGTGCTGGTGGGATGGTACCGACATTGTGCTTAATAACTCCAAGACCGATGTGCCCGTGCGCGTATGGTGCCGTCGTACGTGGACACTTGAGCTGGCGCTCGTTTAAATTTCCCTCGCTTTCCCCCCTTTCTCTCAATTAACCATGGCATCCTGCGATCACTGACCTCGGAGTTAAATTTATGAGAGGGGATGGGTGGTAATGGCGTAATACGCCATGCCTCCTTGATCACTATGCCGGGGCTCAGACCAGCGCTAATAGAGGGTTCATCCTCCTTTTTCTATCTTCGTTTTCGGCACAAATTGTATGCTTTTTTATTCCACTCACTTGAACACTGGCACACCGGTCTCGGTGCCAGCGCTCTTGACCCAACATCGTATGTACTTTACACACTATGTTGCACTCGCTCGCTCATTTGTCCGTGTCCTTGTTTGGTCGTTGCTGTGCTTCTCTGAAATCTGGGCCTAATCTGCTGTAGTTTTGTATTCCCCTGTTGGCCCTGTGCTTTTTTTATTATTTTTTTTGGGGAGGGGGAGTCGTTGGTCTGCTCTATCTGCCACCACGCGTGGTCGCTTGTTTGCTACACTGCTTATATATCTACCGGGAGAGCTTCGGGAGACAACATGGTGTAGGTGACATGGGGTGGTGTAAGGCCAGCGTGGGCCGCCAATCTGTACGACGTATTCTTTACTTTTCGTTTTTATTTTGCGTTTTATCTACGCGTATGCACACCAATGCGTGCCATGGCTCCTGGGCCAAAGTCGTGGTGCGGATGTACTCAGGTCCTGTAAAATCAGGCCCGCAGTTTAGCTTGCTTTATTTAAGGACCAGGCCTACCTTTTAGCTTTGGCTTGTTTGTTTGTTTGCGAATGGGCTTTGGGTGCTAATGCAAGGTCTACTACGCTAATAAAATTATACACCCTATTTTACTTACTTGGCAGCTGCTGGTTAATGCTGCCGCACAATGCCATCCCGCCCACCTGTATACACCCAGGGCAGATCCAGGGCAGGCTGCGCTGCTCGATCCCCAACTTGATCCCACATGTGGATGGCCCGGTTGGTGTCCGTCAGCGTGGGGGATGAAGCCGTGGCTGCGGAAGCGACCCTGATAGTGGTGAGAGGATCAATATCCGAGCCTGTCAGCTCGTGTGTCACCCAGGGCGACTGCTCAGAGCCAGTGTTTTGGGAAATGAACGCGCACCCATCCTGCGTTACGCACCCCAGCGGTGGCAGTCCTGCGCAGCCTGTATTGTCGGTCAGAAACAGCATGTCGTTGATGGTCGCAGCATTGCGCTGAAATGCTGCCAAGGGCTGCTGCACGTTACGCCAGTCCCAGAGCTCAACCACACCGCTGGCAGACCCGCTGGCCACACAATGGCTGCGCGTGCTCACAGCAATTGCTGTGCGTGGACCAGGGTGGGTGGAAGCGGTAATGGCCACGGCTTGTTGCCCATTTTGTAGATCAAGGCCGTACAGTGCCCCCGACTCGGTAGCAGCAAAGCACAGCTGGGAATCGGACGACATTCCTCCATCTTCACTTGGAGCTGAAGAAACACCAACGGGAGCGGCGAGGGCCAGCTGGTGAACCGCGCTGGGCGTCGATGACGGGGCGACTGTGTTGCTAGTATCCTCGGCCAATCGAAACTGGGTTAATTCTCGACTGGACCCGCATTCCCAAAGCCGTACCGTGCCATCGAGGCTTGCCGATAGGACTGTTCGCCCGCGGTCGATGATAGCGGTGTCCGTGACGGTTTTGTGGTGGCCAATCAACGTCACAGGGTTAGAGCCATCCGCCACTGCCCATATTTTGAGGGACCAATCGCTGGCAGCGCTCAGCACCACCTGACCCGAAGGAAAGAAGCGGCACGAGCTGAGATCGCCCTTGTGACCAACCAGACGGATATTCGATGCCCCGCTTTCGGCGTCAATGACTTCCAGTTGACCGGCAGCGCCGCCTACCACGTACAGGGACTCCCCTGGCGATACGTCAAACGAGGTAATGGCTGTGGATGCAAAAGGTGAGGCAGTGATTCGACGAGGAGCACAGATCGCTAGTGGAGGCTCGGGGCAGTTGGGTCGGTGCAACTGGAAGCCCAGGCGGGAGACTGGCGATAGTTCCACCGCCGATGATAAATTGGCGTTGATATCGCTATTGGCCGTCGCAGCGCACGTCAGTTGAACTGGTGGGCTTGCATTCGCCTGAGGAGCCACGGTAACATCCGCGTGGAGAGACGCACGCCCTATCGAATACCACAGCCCATTTCAAACGGAAGCGCCTGCTCACATGTCAAGGATTGAGTTATAGAGTCACAGTGGGCCTTGGCACCGAACTCCAGTAACGATCCTGCCAAGAGCCTTGGCGAATCCCAAGCAAGGTTTGGTAGGCAACCAAGCCCTAGGCGCTTACCCGGCTCGTACACCGATAGCCAAAAGGAGGCGCGCGGGGCCTGGCCGGTGGCGACACTGCTGACGTCCAGCTGCCAGTCGGGCTGTACTGTAAAGTGGGGCAGGGGCTTGACCTGCAAATGGACCATCCTGTCAGGTGGGCAATGATGGATTGGTGGTGCTGGTCGGCAGGGTTTATGGAGCAATGCAATAGCAAAGGCGAGCAAAGGACAAGGAGAAACGAGCTGCCTTGGCTTGGGCAACCCGAGTTGTCCAGTCTGGCCTTTCCTGGATTTTGGCTTGAGTGTGCTGGAAATATGGGCCCGGCCAGCGAAAAGAAATTTGTCCCAATCCTCCCGTTTTTAAGCAGCTGCTCTGCATCTCAGCGGGGTGCGTTGTAAATTCTTTAACGATATGCTGAGGCTGCTGCTCTCCAAACACCCGCGCTTGCTGCCACCTTTGACGCTTACTATTTTTCAACCCGCTACAATCTGCTTTATGGGCCCGAAGCTACGGTCACCAAACGTACTCATTCCAGCTGTCGCCGAGATTCCTCGCCATATCCCTTGATTGTCAACCCCACACCAGTTAGCGTTAACGAGGCGTGTCGAATCGTGGCAATAAAGCGCCATGGTGCAAAGCCGCGCCACCCAGCTGGGGATATTTGTAGGCGGGTCCGTGGTAGGGATCCTGCTGGCGAACATGCTTAACCGCCAACAACCCGCACCAGCACCACCTCCCCCAGTACCAGCCCAGCCACCGCGCCCGGTACCGGCCCAACCCGCGCCAGTACCAGTGCCCGCCCCAAAGCCCGTCCCGGTGCCACCAACGCCTGCTCGGGTAAAGCCTGCCAACGATGATATCTCCAGCATCCTCCAACAACTGGGTTTCCCTGGTAAGTGCAGTGGACACGGCCTTGGGCCGCGATCCAGGGCTGCTTATAATAACCAGCGATGGTGATGGCTAAGCTCCACCAAACGCCCTCCCTCGCGCCACAGTGTACGGTGTGACCAAAAGCGTTGGGAAATACCCACCTCTCACACCGTCCTTTTATCGCTATCAATACTAAAACCACTACACGAATCTGCCACCATATACGCCATGGGTCGTCACCAGGCCCCGTATCAGACACGCGAGCGCACGAGGCATATGTGAGCAATTTCAACCGGCAGCTGCGCAACCCCAACTGGGTGTTTGAACACCTGACCCGAGACAACCTCAAGACGCCCCATAGCGACCCCGACCGCAGCCACTCGACGTTCAAGGAAGACACGTCGATCCCAGTAATGTTCCGCGCCCTGTTAAAAGACTACTTCAAGAGCGGCTACGACCGAGGCCACCTGGTACCTGCAGCAGATGCCAAGCGGTCGCAAACAGCCATGAACGAGACGTTTTTACTGACCAATATCAGCCCGCAGGTTGGCCCCGGATTCAACCGTGATTACTGGTCCCACTTTGAGATGTTTACCCGTCGGCTGACCAAGACGTTTGATGACGTTTACGTGTTTACGGGACCTCTCTACCTGCCCAAGAAGGATCTGGCGACGGGTAAATGGAAGGTCGAGTATGAGGTGATTGGAAGCCCAGCTAATGTTGCGGTGCCCACCCACTTTTACAAGGTCATCTTAGTCAAGGATGCCACAGCTGATCGGTATGCAGTAGGTGGGTTTGTTCTACCCAATTCCCCTATCCCCAACGATGCACTTTTGGAATCGTTTAGTATGCCCATCAGTGCAATTGAAAAGTCGGCTGGCCTTGTGTTCTTTGACAAATTGCCCGCCATTCACTTGCCCAACCAGGTTACCCCACTCTGCCAAGCCACCAAGTGCTCGTTAACCGAAAGTCAGGCCTATATTGAGGCGACAAAGAAACGCAAGGCGCTGGCAGGATCGCCATGACGCGATGTTGGTGGTGGTCGTGGTAGGGGTAGGGGTGGAAATGAAGGCCAGGAGGCCTGACAAGGCATTGCCGAGCGAATAGACACTTGGTTTAGACCGGTTGTGCCGAATTTGCAATGCTATGCTTGTAGTGGTTACTTGGGTCAGTGGTGGGTATGGGAGATGTCCGACATAAATTCCCTTGCTAAATAGCAATCAACACCATACAGTAGCTATTTATTGGTAGCAACAGTGGCCAAATGGCTGTGGTACCCCAGCTGAGCATTAGGGCAAACCATTAGCTAGAAACACCACATGGGCAAACGATTGCTGCGGCGGACCCTAGGCTAGCCTATTCATGTCCAATTTCGCAATGCGCAGCAAGGTGTAGCGAGGCTGGTATTCAATTGTTTTGTGGTAATCTTTTCGCTTTTTGAACTTGGTTGTTGTGACCATTGAGCTGACCGGATGTTCGGTAACTACTGCCTTGATGGTAAAGTAATCCGTAGACACTAGGGGTTTGCCAACAATGGTGTAGTCCTTGGAGCCCAGTTCAACCACCGAATCCAAGTTCAGCACATCGCCTAAAGATAGGTCCGCCATGCGGTCGGTCACAATCAAGTCTCCCTCGGTGATGGTGTAGCACTTGCCCTTGATCTTCACGGTTGCGTAGTACTTGGCTTGGTTTCGCAGCCGATGAACCAGAGCCTTGGTCTCATCCGAGTGTACGCGAGCCCCTGGGTCATTGGAGGTCGACGTTGGTGGCGCTGTAGCAGTAGTGGTGGTGGTGGAAGTGTTGGGTGACAAAGGTGTGGTGCGAAATGTTCGGATTCCGGTGATGGCAACTGCTAAGGTGATGTAGCATATTTGTAGGGCAGCAAGATTCCAACGTACAAGCGAGCAGGTTTAGCGATGCTAGGGGTACGGTGAGCGAGATCACAGGGCCATGCATTGGCAGTAAAAAGCCAAGCTGCTCTGTCGATGGATACAAGTTTGTAGCTGTAGGCCTGCGGTTACTGATGACGCTTACCTCGGTATGGCAGTCCAGTGCATGGGCGTTTGAAGCTGGCGTGCCCAAGAGCAGCCGCTGGGCGGGATAGTGAGTGCATGGTCTGGGGAGGGAGGCAATGGTAGCGGTGAATGTACAAAAATGAAAAGGATGGCGGGGATCGAATGCAGATAGCAGATCCCATTATGCGCCAGGGTTCGTTTCAAAAGAAAGCACTGGCAAATGGTTGCATAATTGGAATCCTCTTCCGCCCGCGATTGTGGGCACAGCGTCGGATCGGCTGCCGCTAAACCGTTAAAAAACTGCCCAGCATTGGTGTCCTTCCACCAGCAAGGTGTTTTCCAGGCCAAGGTCATGTGACATGGCTGTCTCTTCACGAGGAGTCGAGGAGCAGTGTCCGTTGCTGTGCCAGTTTGCCCCAACGAATTGTGAGGCACCAACGTGTCATATATAGTTTTTTTTGTGAAAAGTTGCTGCCTTGGCTGTGTCCATCATCCCAGTAGGCCCCAGAGAAGCTGGGAGCAGATGGCCGGGTGACTAGTAGCGATGGAAAACAGGTCAGCCGGGTCGCTTCAGTCACTCCCAAACCCGCGACATGCGCACCATTAATCTATCCACTGCGAGACGGAAAGTACCCAACCGGTTGCCTGGTCCCACACCATCTCCATCGGTTTTGGCTGTGGTTCGTTCCACCCTTACTGACGCGCCTTCACGCCCAGCTTGTCAGACCCCGTCTCTGCCCAACCCCAACCACCGCTTTTTTTTCCAAATTTTCTCCCCATCCGCGCCCTACTAGGTGTGCGTGTGAGCCGGCGGATGGGAGGCAGCGCTTTTTGCCCTGTGGATAGCCCATTGCTCTTCTTCCTCCCAGCCCTGCGCACGCTTGGTGGTGCCTCGTACCTTGTTCCTTCAGCCCACGCTCCTCCTCTCCGTTTGGGTCGCGCACTCTCTTTCCTATCCTTTTAATCGCTAGTTCCGTTGACAGCGTTCCTTTCTTTTGTTCTCTGCTCCAGTGTTTTCGTTGCGTTTCACTCGCCGCACAGGGTAACTATCTGCTTCCTCGCTAACCCTCCCTCCCACCAGCTCTGCCGATCAGCTCCCTTTGGCTGGCGGGCAACGATTGCTCAGCCCGCCCCCATTGGTTCAGCGTGTCTGAGCGGTGGATCAACGGCCCTCAAGAGTCCAAAGCGGGCCTGTACTCGCGTTAGCAGCCCAATCTTTTCCTGGCCGTGTTTAAGATCCATCCGCGCCCGATTTATAGTGGATCGTGTCCTGAGCTCTACCTATCACACGCCTATAAGCGGTTGAGATTTCAAGGTGGTGGTTGCCTAGTGACTAACCGTTGTGGATTATTATGCTATATTTGGGACTGATTTGTTTTTATACAAAAACAAAACTTTGACCGTGATTGCTGCCACTCAGTTGCTAGCACATAGATTTTCACCATGATCAGATCCGCTGCTCGTTTTGGCCTCAAGTCCAAGGCCTCCTCCGTGGTTGTAAGTGCTTGCACATACTTTGAAGTTCCGAGACAATTGCAGTGGTGCTCTGCTAACCAAACTTTACGCACGCTCGCACGCGTTTTCACACACGCACTCTCCCACTCTTTGTCTCCACCATAGCCAGCGCGTGTTATGCGCAAACCTACGCAAAGGGCTATCAAGGCGACGGCACATTTTTTTGGCAAAAATACGCAAATGGCGTATTGATTGACATTTATATCCCACGGCTATTGTCTGCATGGTCCTCTCTACCTCCACTGCTCCCGCTGCATGGACCCAGGCCCGCCCGGTGGTGACTGCTGGCGTGGGTGCCCTGAGCCGCGCTCTGTCGACCTCGGCGGTTCAGCGTGCCAGTGCCAAGCCCGCTGCCTCGGAGGTCTCGTCGATCCTCGAGGAACGCATCCTAGGGGTCTCTGGCAGTGCCGATATCCAGGAAACCGGCCGTGTGCTGTCCGTGGGTGACGGTATCGCCCGCGTGTACGGTCTGAAGAATGTCCAGGCCGAAGAGATGGTGGAGTTCTCCAGCGGTGTCCAGGGGATGGCTTTGAACTTGGAAGCCGACAACGTCGGTATCGTGGTGTTTGGTAATGATCGTTTGATCAAGGAAGGCGACACCGTCAAGCGTACCGGTTCCATTGTGGACGTGCCCACCGGCGAAGCTCTGCTGGGCCGTGTGGTGGATGCCCTGGGTAACCCCATCGACGGCAAAGGTCCCATCCAGTCTTCATCGCGTCAGCGTGTGCAGGTCAAGGCCCCCGGTATCATTCCCCGTCAGTCGGTGCACGAGCCAATGCAGACTGGTATCAAGTCGGTCGACTCTATGCTGCCCATTGGCCGTGGCCAGCGTGAATTGATTATTGGCGATCGCCAAACCGGTAAGACGGCCGTGGCCCTGGAAGCCATTCTTAACCAGAAGAAGTGGAACGATGGCCAGGACGAGTCCAAGAAGCTGTATTGCGTGTACGTGGCCGTCGGTCAGAAGCGTTCGACCGTGGCCCAGTTCGTCAAGACCCTGGAGGAATACGATGCCCTCAAGTACACCATCGTGGTGGCTGCTACCGCTTCGGATGCTGCTCCCCTGCAGTACCTGGCGCCCTACTCGGGCTGCGCCATGGGCGAATTCTTCCGTGACAATGGCAAGCACGGTTTGATCATCTACGACGATTTGTCGAAGCAGGCCGTGGCCTACCGTCAGATGTCGCTGCTGCTGCGCCGTCCCCCGGGTCGTGAAGCGTACCCTGGTGACGTGTTTTACCTGCACTCGCGTCTGCTGGAGCGTGCTGCCAAGATGAACAAGGAATTCGGCAGCGGCTCCCTGACCGCGCTGCCCATTATCGAGACCCAGGGTGGTGACGTGTCCGCATACATTCCCACCAATGTGATTTCCATTACTGACGGGCAAATTTTCTTGGAAGCTGAGCTGTTCTTCAAGGGTGTCCGCCCCGCCATCAACGTCGGTATCTCCGTGTCGCGTGTGGGTTCGGCTGCGCAAACCAAGGCCATGAAGCAGGTGGCTGGTTCGCTGAAGCTGTTCTTGGCCCAGTACCGTGAAGTGGCTGCCTTTGCCCAGTTTGGTTCCGACCTGGATGCCTCCACCCAGTTCTTGCTCAACCGTGGTGCGCGTTTGACCGAACTGCTGAAGCAGCCCCAGTACCACCCTCTGCCCGTGGAACACCAAGTGGCCATCATCTTTGCCGGTGTGAACGGGTTCCTCGACAAGATTGATGTCAGCCGTGTAGTCGAATTTGAGAAGGCCCTGCTCCCTCACTTGACTGCCAACCACAATGACGTGCTGGAGAAGATCCGCACCGAGGGCAAGGTCTCGGATGAAACTGACAAGCAGTTGCGCCAGATCCTGGGTGACTTTGCCAAGACCTTTGTGTAATTCGCATCCAACATTTGTGGCTGCCATGCTAATCCTGATCGCCCCTGCCATTTGATAGAGAGCAGGTATAGGTGCCAGCATGGGGTCATGGTTAGGCAGGGTGTCTGCTGTGCTTTTCCAACCTATGCGCCTTGGTCTGGGTTACTGCTCTGCGGTGGTGGGTGATTTTGTTAACGCGTGCAAGGAGGCTGGTGTAGTAAAGTCGGAAATGCTATCGTCACCACTTTTGTTCGCTCTTGCTCTCGGTCGTTCCTTGCTGGACCCGTTTTTTATCTGGGAGCTGCCATTTCACCGTGGCATGGGCAGTATATCCATGAACCAATGGGTTATATGTCTTGATCTGATGGCTGTCCCTACTTTGGTGTGCGACGTTGTAGCTGGCAACAGGGGAGGGTGCTCGGCCTTTTTATAAAACCATCGTATTTACAATGGCATGGCCTAGATCCGTTCTAGGCTACGTATTGCAGCTGTTGTTGATGTGAAACAAAACGTTGCGCCACAACTGCACCATGGTACTTTGCTAATCGTATATTCACCGCATGCCCTGGCACAAAGATACCATCAAGTTTAATGAACAAATCTTTACCAAATTATGATGCGTGGCCATGCCCGCCAACTGGGATGACTGAAAAATCGACAACAGGACCCCATAGGCAACAACCGCGCAAACAGTAT
>JANBQA010000121.1:0-26759 GCA_027576955.1 Dimargaris xerosporica
TTAACTGTGAGCCCTGGCCTCCAAAAGTAGGAAGCCACAGTGTTACAGCGTTCCACCAAATCCCTTATAGGCAGTACTTCGAGAATGGTGAATGGCACTGAGGTCACGGACAAAGGGCACGTATGGGCTGAGACCCAAATGAAAGTGGACCTCCAATGCAGAACGAAAAAGTGCATTGGACGACCCAGACGCAGCTGGGTGAGGTCAGCCGTGGCATGGATGTTCCAAAGGACCGTTTGCTTATAAATAGCAGTGGCCTGGACACCGCCATTGCATCCCCATTCTCACGCCCGCACACGCCGTTGCTGTCAGCCTTTTCTCTCGTCCACTGCGCTGTCCTCAGTCTTCCTGTGCTTGCACTTTGCGCCCAGCGCCTTCGTTTACCCTTCCAATTTTTTATTTGCCATAACTGCCCAGCCACCTCCACCATGCGTTTGGAAGCTACCCTGCTGCTACTGGCTACGGTTGCCGTGGCACTCCCAACCAACCCAAATGCTAATGATAGTGAACGACAACTGGTATATGTAAGTAGCTACTTTTAATGCATACAAAGATGACTCATAGCCTATGTTAACTGCCTAAATATGCCGAAATAATGCGCAGTTGCCTAACACGAGATAATGAACCGGTGGTTATGTTTGTTATGTAATTGCTATATTGCTATGGGTAAAACTAGGCGGCCATGTCTTATCAACCTCAACGTATTGCCACCCATGGCCATCGGTTAAATGGCCTCTATGCAAATGCTGGCCAACTCAACTTTGATGATCAGTATGACGCTATGCTCCAAACAGATTTAGCCATTTACTCTGTTGGCGATGATGCCATCGCAAAAAAAAAGATGATAGATGGTATGATGCAATACCTACGGGATGATATGATTTTGCTGCGACGCTTACTTGTGGATAGTTTTGGTGGGTCCACGACGCAAAGCTCCTTGCCATCTCATTTCAAGTTTGTTGAACACCATCCGGATTTATTTGTCCTGCTCCCACTACCTGAAGGAACAAACGAGGAAGAGCTACGCCGCCAGTTAGCGAGTGAGGGGGACCAAATAGTTCCACAAGACATCACCAAAGTTACCCATGGGTATCTAGGCTTAGCCAGCCAAAGGAATTTTGTGAAAACCGTGGACCTGGTAACAAGATACCTGAGATACATCAATAATTACGATTTGCTCCATTTCTTCCAGCAAAACCAGAGCAAACCCGAATACAAACATTGGGCCAAGATCATTGCCCAAAACGATTCCTACATGGCACGCTACTACTTCAACGACCTCATGGCATTTCAAGTCATCCCGAAAATTGCGGTCCGGTACGTTGCAATGAGGGAATTGGAACTGGCGATTTGGTTTATCGATTCAATAGTGGACAATTACCTTCTAAATGAGTTTTTCAAATCCACTTATTACGCCGCTGACATCAATTACTACGAACTAGCAGCGTATTCAGTGCTTGCAATCCACCCTGTTGAAGCACCTGATTTCCTCAAGAAAGTACAAAGCAAGTCGGGCTTTAACATCGATCGATTGTATTATTGTGCCGCCAAACCTCTACAGACCACGCTCAGAAATGTCTTTGGATCACACAGCGATATTCAACAGCCTCAGAAAACCAAGTATGCTGACTGTAAAGAATTTAAAGCGCAGCTTGAGCGTGTTGGGGATATAGAAAATTCTGCTATCGTCTTCATTTTCAATGAAGACAAGTAAGTTATTCTCCCTGATGAAACCACGCCGCTAACTGACATATAAGCGAAGAACTGAGCACGCCACTCCAGAGAAATGAGCCACACATGGATGACGATACTAAAAACTAAATGACCATTAGCGAAAATCCACGAATGACCAGGGTGGTCTTCGTAATGAGGATGATGCCGCCCCTGAGTTTACAAGCGAAATGAAAAGAAGCCCATCTAACTTGGGGCAGTGGTGGAGATCATGGTGGGATCACAGAGAATGGTCGAGTTGGGTTACAAAAACCATAAGAAGCAACTTTTATTGACAGGTTAGGTTTTCTAGATTTGCGCTCAAGTGGTGCCATTAAATAAAGGAGAGGCCTCTCAGCCTAACGTTTTTATCTATCCAGACAAAGGGTGGGGATGATGGCTATGATTTTGATCCATTGCCTAGCACCGCCACCTTCACTGATCCCATCCCTTTTTGGTAACAGTGGCCTTAACTAAAGCATTAATAAATGTGCTGTTTTATCCCCTTTATCTAGTCTAAACAAAAACTCAATCAGCTTTTGTGAAGCAAAGTGCGCCAAGACATAGATGTCACAAGTTTCAGAACGTAAAAACCTTTAACCCCGCCTACATTTACTGCTTTACTAAAAAAACTGCCATGCCATTGATGCTTGATACAGACACTAGCGTGCAGTGCTAATTTATCACTTCTTTGCAAAGCTACTCTTTTTTATTACTGGTCTGATAATAGGCATGGTAGTCAGATGCTTATGACGCAAAGTAGCAAGTTACCAAGTCATTTCAATTAATAAATAGTCTTGATGTGGTATGAAGATGGTTTTCCGCCTCCTAGCAGTCATAGATAGCTATCTGGCCTGGTGGCATATAGGAGACAGAAGCGCTCACCAAGCCCTTGGTGATGCTTTGTCCATAACCCCAGTATAAGTAACCTGATGTCTATTGTCCACCCTCCCTGGAATCCATGATTACAACTAAACATTTGAAACCAATCTCACCAGTCAAGAGCTCATTAGCGATTGATGATAGAGTGAGTATAGAAAACTCAGGCAAAGTGGTAGAGGATCAGAGTGTTGATGTGCTGTTTTTGGTTAATATATGTAGCACAGCATGATAGGTACCATCACAGTGACAAGCACAGTCATGGAGTATGGCATGCATAGCACTTTAGTCCAGCATACCTTTCATAATCCATGCTGGTGGCCATTACTAAGCACCTGCGCCAAAATTCAAGTACTGTACAGCAGGCTGCAACCACAGATCTTTTTTATCTACTGTAATTTGGTTGGCATGGTTTAGCCAACTGTAATTACATCCACCACCTTTGCCCCCATGGCAATAGGCAAGCGCTGGTGACCAGGCAAACTGATCCATATTAAGGGTACATGCTGAATGCTATGGCATGAAGCATTGGGTTCCAACGGTTGGCCATTGGAATGATTTAAGCAGAAGTGCTGTCCTGCCAATTTTCTGGCATAAAGTACAACGGTCTCCTCTGCTTCCACTTCAGCAGCAAGGCCTTATCCCTGGTGCCAGGCAGGTCGAAGTATCTTTACTATCAATAGAGTACACTGAGTGAAATTTTTTTAGAATGTGACAAAGGGCCAATCTCTAAACTCACGAATACACCACCCATGTGCTACTGCTCAACCTGTGTTAATTATTTTTTTGCAGCTGCACTTATGTGTTTTAAACTCTAAGATGAAGTAAGGAAATGAACCAGCCATTTACTCTGTGCATTGTTGAGAAGGGCTGGTATTAATTTGAGAGATACTATGCACAGCGTTGGTGTTTGACAAAGAGACAAGGGTGATCATCTTATATTACTTGCTGCTTCCACGTATTAAATGACGTTGAGTTCTTTAACAAAAAGATAGGACAGTGATCATACTGCAGCCTTGTAGCGATGCCATTGCATCATGATACCAGCCAGTTTCACATTGTCAATGCATATTTGGTAATAGCCCATGCTGTTCTTTTCCTGTGACGATGCTTGACGCTCAGTTGGGCGATGGATGGGATAATGTGGGGCCGAGTTGGGGCTGCCAATCTTCTTCAAATCTCTTGGTTGACCCCTCATTGTCGCAACCTCTAGAGAGCATTTGCTGGCCGATCTTATAATAGTGAATTGGCAGGTGTGGTATTGCCTGATGGCTGAGGAACGACATATGATTTGGTGCTTCGCACTATAGAAAACGCCACTGATCTCTCTCTATCGCCTAGGGCCAGGCCGCGGTTGGAAGCAGGCAGAGCGGACTTCAAAAGGCCACCAGAGGCAGTTTGGTGTTCACCGATGGGACAAATATTATGTATATTTGGCCAGTTGGTTTGGCTGTGAGGAGAGAGAGAGCAAGGGTACACCTTCAGGTGAACACATTGCGTCCTGGCTAGGACTAGGCCCATAAGCCACTTCATTGGCCCCACCAACGTGACCATGGGCCAGACTTGACCCTAGTTATGGAACATTGTGCGACCAAGCTCATGTAGCACCAACGACCATGGGACCAGCTATCTCGAACACTTTGAGAGACCAATGTGCTGATGCCTGCACCGCAACGAGGCCCTTGGTATCAAACCACCATGGCCGCGGAAGGAAATTGGGCGAGAGAGAGTAAGCGCGTGTGGCGTTGGAGGGTTCCTGTGATGCGCTCATGCCCCATTGGGAGCCTCTGGCTGTTGCCAAACAAAAAGGGGCGTGTCGTGAATAATTTGTCAAAAGCACCAGCTGGCTCTTGTTTACGCCTCTCAGTGACACCATATCAGCAGTTGGGCAAAAAAACAATAACAATAGCCAACCTCTTTTGTTCTCCTTGAACACGGCAAATTGCACCTGGTCATGGCTGAAAACAGCAATGCAGCATAAAGCCATAGAAGAAAAAAAGGAAGCAGGGGAGGAAAACATTGTGTGAATCTGCCAAGCACAGTGACGCCTGCAGAGTCCAGCGATCGCCCTGTACCTTTAGACGATGGCAAGGCCAGGTGATTGGCGCGAAACATGGATGGTCATAATTGCCGGGTCGGTTGGTTGGTGGAGCCTAGCAAGTCGCACCACTTCGTGTGGTGGCTATCATAAGCGCGTGGGATGGCCTTGTCGCCCACTACGGCCACCCGACTGGCGAGTGCGAGTGGGACGCTGAGCCCCAACCGTTGGAAGCGGCGGAGTTTGCCAGGCAATTTGACCAGCAGCGTTTGGCGGCGAGACGAAAAAAGTATGGCTATTTTAGTTTCGGTTCAAACCATGCAACAGCGAGGCCCGGTGGGACGAAATACTTACAGGCCTTTATTTGCACACCAGGGCAACATTTATTGGCCTATCTGGAATACACCGGAGCGATTTACCACCTGGCAGGCGCAGGCCCAAACGGAAAACAGCTACGACCGGCAATCGCTGCAACATCCAATTGACGTGAAAAAGTCCTCCAACAGCAAACGAGCAGTGGAAAAGAAAAAAGGGAGAGGTACAGGAACAAGCGACCGACGTGAACGGCAATGACCTGAGTAACCATGTTTGACCAATCAAAAGCCGCTACTCACTGTTTGCCCCCCCCCACCTTCCCAAACATTGCCCAGCTCTGGTCTGCCTTTAAATACCAGCCTCCTTCCGGCCTAACCGTCGGTTTGTAACGTCCATCTAGTTTTTCGCCCAAGTCTTTCGTGCTGTGCCTACACTATTTTTGCTGTTGCTGTTTCGTGCGAGTGCAGGATTCATTGTGCAATTATTTTGGCTGGCCCACAATTTTGCATTCGTAGCACCTTTGTTTGGTCTAGCCCCTGCAGGTGTACCTGACCACGTCCTGTCGGTTTGCCTCTCCTACTGCGTGGTTACCAATTTTCCGTGGATTTTAACGCCTATACTGCATCCCCGCTCCTGTTTTACTTTTTGACACTCAACATCCAAGTCGCTGTTTCACCGTCTCCTGTGTCAGCATTCTCCCCTTTCCTTGCGCTGTGTGCATTCAATCCTCTCACTCCCTGTACTGCTCCCCCAAATTCCATTTTTTTTGGCCATATCACAATGCGTTTCATCAGTGTTGCATTGACAGCCAGTTTCGTGGCTGTCGCGTGCTTCCAGGCCGCGTCGGGTCGCGCCATCCTTCACAACCGTGGTGTCGTAGAAAGCATGTTCAAAGGTATGACCTATTCGCCGTTTAGCGGTCCGGGTGTCGCCTGCCAAGACAGCGAGATTGAAAAGCATGTCACTACAATGTGCTCCCTGACCAAGCGCATCCGGTTGTACTCGGCTGATGGCGACCTGGCAGATAAGGTGTTCACTGCGTTGAACAAGGCGTGCCCAGACATGAAGGTTATCTACGGTCTGTGGCATGATCCAGCCCAGCCTAACCGTTTGGGCCAGGACATCGAGGCCTTCTACAAGACCATGACCAACGAAAACAACCGCCAGCGTGTCACTCACGTGACCGTAGGCAACGAGTCCGTGATGAAAGCCATAACCGCCAACGCTGATGTTAGTGGCGTCATTAGCACCATTATCTCGACGATTGAGGGTGTGCGCTCCCATTGGGCTGAACAGGGCTGGGGCAAGGTCCTGGTTGGCACTGTCGATATTGACACTACTTACTATAGCCACCGTGCGCTTATTGACAAATCGGACTTTGTGGGCATCAATATTCAGCCCAAGTTTACCGATCAAGTCTTTACCACGGGAACAGATGCCGCGGACTGGTCCTTTAACAAGTACGGTGAGATCAAGAGCAAATTGAACACCAACAAGCCCATCGTAGTCACCGAAATTGGCTACCCTACCAACGACAAGACCATGTTGACCAACTTTGTCAACACGCTGGTGGCCGGTGCGGCTAACCAGGGTATGGACTACTGCTACTTCGAGTTCAAGGATGCCGACTTCAAGTCTGGGGATGAAGCCAGCTATGGCCTCTTTACCAGCGCAGGACTGCAAGCCAAGGTCCAGTTTGATACCTTCAAGGCCAAGCTATAAAGCTCAAATGCGGTCGTAATATCTGTCTTATTGGCACCAGTGCGCGCACGGCTATGCCCTGCCTCCACGACGCTGCTGCTGATAGTCTCCGATCAGCTCTCATTCGAGCACTTTTGATGATACATATTTTTTGGTTCATGCTGAGCTAACCTGGCCAACGGTTAGTTGTCGGTTCCATTGTGTCGAATAATAAAGATCTACATACGATTGTTTGCACAGCCGCCATGCCTCCGATGAGGCCGAGTTTAAATAACCAAGGGAAAAATGACCAAGTGATTATAATTCGATAAGCAAATCTTATGCGCCTGGGGGAGGGGAGATGTTTATCAATGCAAAGTAATGGCCCCCAAGGCTGATTCACCACGCCATTGTTGGCACTACAACTTTAATTTGGCCAAGACCGAACGGTGCGCTTGTCGATTAACCAGCGCCTTCAGTGTGTCCTGGTTCACCACGGTGGGTGCGGTCAGAGAATGTTGCCAAGCAGTGAGCAACACTATCACTGCGCGGTACTTGGTTTGGCGACGCTGAAAGGCCTTGAGAAACGCAGTCGCTCCCAGCCTATTTGCCAAATGTGAAATGAATTACAGCCCATGTTTCACCGTTTCTAGTCAGGTTGAAGCAATGCAACATCCACACGGCTTGACAGCTGCTGCACCGAGCAGCCATCGACTCTTCTGCACCAGCACTTAATTTGCGTGAATACAGCAGGACTTACCACTGAAAGCTCGGCTTGGTGAAGAGGGTATTGGCCACTGGTTTGTCCGAGTAGTAGTTGGTGATAACATGGGCCGCATGCCCCACACACCACCGCACCAAGTTGAAAATAAAGACAGGGTGCGCTGGCACCGGGAGCTCTCGCAGCAGCACAAGAAGCCGCAGCGCGTTCAACGCAAAGTTTTCGTAGATATTGACCAGCGGCATCGTGGGTTGGGTAAAGAGGGTAGGGTGTAGCATAATGTCCACCAGTTTCACACGGAGTAGCCCTATCAGTTTGGTGACTAGAAACTGGCCCATTTGTTGGCGAGTGGGGACGGTAAGGGTATGGCGAAGCGGCACTGCCAGATACCGAGTGTAATCTCCACGAACATCCAGCGTTTGGGAGTGGATCAACAGGCCACACCACGGAAACCAGTACGGGAGAGTATTGAGTGGCCGCGTAGCGGGCGCATCTGTTTGACTATCCACTGCGGATTGGGCATAGGACCTTGCACCCGACTTACGGCCATTGACGTCAAAATTGACGCGGGTTTTACGCGGGTTGATTGTGCATCCGTATTCGGGAAAACCGCGCGCCATGCACTGGTAGAATTGCATTGCTTCTTGTTGGTGTGGCGTAATCAGTAAGAAATCATCCGTAAGCCGAAGGAGTAGCGCATCGCCCGAGGTCAAAATGGTGGCCAAGTGCTGATTTTCCAGCACGCCAAAGAACAGGTTGCACAGCAGGGACGATAGAATGGACCCCTGTGGGATGCCCACGGTTTGTTGGTAGGGGCGGTCCTGAATCATTACCCAGTTGCGTTCAATATGTTCCTGTAAGAGGGCCATGGTTTCCGATTGCAGCTCACAAGGGTAGTACACTTGATCGATCCAAATGGACTGCCGGGAAGTTTCGGCTTGTTGGGCGGCAAAGGTCGGGAAATCGATAAAGTCATCGGCGGAGCGACCTTGCTTCCGGTACTGAACTCGCAGGCGGCCTTGGCGTCCACTGATGATCTGGTACCGCTGGAGCAGGTACTCGTCCTCGGTCAGCAAGGTGCGAATGGCATCCATTAGTTTGGCATGTGGAATGTGGTCAAAGGCGCCCTGCACGTCTAGCTTGACCAGAAAGAATTGCCGAGGAAATGGTTTGCGGTGGTGCTGACGTTGCAAGCGCGTTTTGTAGGTGATTAACCGTTGGTACACGTCATTGAGGCCAAACGCTGAGCTAGCGAATAGGTGGGGTTGCTGCTGACGTTCAGCGCTGAGAATAACAAACGCATTGCGTAATGCATTGTTGATGCTGGGTTCGGGTCGGGTTGCAATGGACGTATGTGACCCATTGCGACCAAGGACTGGCTTTGTGGTGACCTTGGGCAGCGGCCTGGAACGCTTCAAATTCATAATCAGCCGCACACCCGTGGTTTTAGGCATCAAACGAACGCTGGCATACGGCAGGCGACGCTCGGCTGTAATAGTGGCAGCTGCTGGTAGCGGTTGAAACATGGTGGTGAGCAAATGGGCCAAGGGAGCGCGTGTCCAGCGTTTCCAGTCGTCATGGCGATAATAAAGCAGCTGCTGTCGAGTCTCGGCTGCATCAGTCACGTAGAAGCAATTGGCGACGAGGGGTATGACAAACCCTTCCACAAGCCACCATAGAAATGAAGCAAGAATCGTTGTTTGCCGCTGGCGTTCTGAAGGCGTGACGTGTGGCGTGGTTGATTGAGCAGAGCAGAGCCAGGCGCAGTCAGTAAGCTTGACTCTAGCCATTATATCATGTAATGAAAACGTACAATGACGAGATGCCGCTATGAATTGGCCAATAAATCCAAGAATGGCTTGCTTGTTACGTTTTGAGCCCCATAGGCTTGGTGGCACCACCCGCACCAAGCAAGTGTGGATGAACGATATTACTTGGGCAACGCAAAGAGCCTGGCGCAGGACATTAGGGCGCGTAGGTTGCTCGCTGTGAGGTGAGACTGGTGTCGCTGGACGCTGGGCAAGCGGGTACGAATTAGGTGCCTTGGCTTCGGGACACTTGAGAGACCCGTAGGGCAACGCTGTGGAAAGATTATTGGTTGGCAAGTGAGCTGCATTGCTGGTAGCCACCGGGAGCGAGCGGTTAGGCGGCTGTGATGGGCACCAGCGGTCCAGGATTGCTCGGTAGTTGCAACGTTTATGACGGCGTAATAGGGCCTCTACCTGAAGGCGAAGCAAGCGAACCCGCCAATGCAGCTTAGCGTGGGTGGGCGCAGACCGAGATGAAAGCGGCCTAGAAAAGGTTTCCATTGCCAGTTGCTTTTGGCGTTGGCGTTGCCGTCGCCGCCGCCGACCTTGAGCGCTAAGCGCGTTGGTATCACTCGCTGGGGTTGTCAAAAGCAATTGATCAGAGCTGTTAGCTCGGCTTAGGTGGTTGGCCTCCAGAGATGGCTGCTTAACAGAGCTTGTACGCCTTAGCATCCGATCGTAAGCGCTGGTGGTAGACAATGGGCTTGCAAACGTGCTGCCAAAAATGGCTTGGGCAGCGCAATTCGTTTTCACGGGTTGACCAGGCGCTGCACACATATTGAGCAGGTGCTCCCGTGGAAAACAAAAGAGTGGCTGCCCATTGCTACGATGGCGTGGCCGGCGAAAATATAAGGATTGACGATCAAAAAGCGTGGTGGCCAGGGGTAATGACGTCGAAGCATTGGTGGCTGCGGCTACTGCCTGCTTGGGGGGAGCTTTCAACCGCCGTTTTCGTTTACAGCGGTTTTTTGGTGTGCGAGATGCGGTAGCATCACAAGGAATATCGCTCGGCTTATCGTCCAACCGTACCAATTCCTTAACCAAATGGTGCCGTTTGGATGGTTTCAGGGCCTGTGTGTGCTCAAGGAAGCGAAAGAAATCCGCCACAACCAATCGGCTCGTGTGCAAACGCGTGTAGTTCAGCGATGGCTGCAGAGCCAGTCGAGCATTGAGCTGGTGGCAACGGCTATGGATGGATGGGCCAGTGATCTGGCACCAGTTTTGGCGCGGTAGCTGAACAAACATGGAGGTTTGAGTCAGCAGGTGCACCATGGCTGGCTCGCCAATGCGATCCAGCAATAGTTGCCAGGGTCGGGTCTTGATAAAATTCACCAGCGTATTCGGTGCGTAACATTCCACCATGGGTAGGTCTCGGAGTGAGCTTTGCGAGAATGCATTTCGGTAGCGGTAGCCCTCAATCAACAGGTTGCGGTCCGTGGTCGCTTTGGCAGCTGGCAGAGGTGCCGGTGCGCTACCGGTTCCCGGCATTGGCTTGGGCCCAGCCAAGTCGTCCCAGCTCACGCTCCGACTGGGGGTGTGGTGCTGCTCCAACAACAGCGCAATGCACTGCGTCACTAGGCTGTGCTGGGAACGACAAGGCGTTGGTGGAATCTCGTAGGGCTTCGGTGCTGGCAGGGTATCGGTGGCCACGACCAAGCCTTGGACGAGTTGGACAAACTCCATAGAATCGGTGGATTCGATGAGGGCCAACCCTCGCGGGTGGTGGGTGCTAATGTTGGGCAGTGCATGGGCAGGCGAGTCGACTGTAATATCGGCATCGCAATCAGTGAGCAACCAGCGAGCAATAAAGGCCTTGAGCGATAGGACGTGCTGAAACAGGCGGGTCAAGGGTAAATGGGGCGATAAGGGCAGGGGCGGAGTTGCCATGGTGGGGGGTGGTAACCGAAATGCCAATAGTCAGCTCTGCAAAGCCTATGAATTGTCAGAATCGTGCAGCCAGGTGGTGAAGCATTGCGTAAAAGTAGGATGCTGCTCTGACCATGTATGCGACTATGATCGCATACCTTTTGCAGCCTGAAGCTCTGAAATGGCTTAAAGGTAAAAACAGTTATTTATAGGTAGGCACTCACCAGGTCCTTGACCCGTAGCCAAAAGCAGAGATAATAGATTGCTTCATATGTTGTGGTTCAGCCGCTCCAGTGTGACGGCGCCTACCAATACACTACGAGGGCTTGGACGCTGACTTGGGAAACACCTCGCGAGCGTTGAGCTCGAAGCGAGGAGGGTTCTCATGCACCCGTTGAAAGTCGGTGTTATGCAGCTCCTGGTGGAGGTCTTCGACATGGGTGAGCATGCGGTCGGAAAAATGGTGGTTGGTATCGCGGTGGAGCGCTTCATCGGCGCGTACGGCCAACACCACATCACGCAGCGTAGCGGACTTGGGGTCCAAGTTCCAGTATTCCACAGCGATCTTGGGCGCCGGGACGTTTTCGATCCGGCCCTGGTCAATCTCCTTGAGAAACGCCGTGTAGGAGATGATGGCCTCTTCCTCCAAGTACCCCGTCATCCGGTGCGCAGTGCGCGGCGACAGCAGGTACAGCAGGAAGAAGGCGTTGAAGAAGATGCCCTGCACGGTCACGACCAAAGCACGGTCGAAAAAGCTGGGGACGCAGATGGTCATCCACGTCATCAGGTGCATTCGCTCGTTTTCCGCCTCGTGCAGCAGGTGCGCAATCCAGCCCCCGTCGTGGCCAGTGCCTCGCAGCCCACGTAGGTGCCGAACCACACCACCCACCATGCCGGGCACGGCGGCCACGGTTTCCAGCATCACTGCACGGTGCACGTACTTTTTGCGGAAAAACCAGTCGGTGGGCTTGCGCAGTAGTTTCACAATGGTCAGCGCAATGCGGTCCGAGATATCGTTGGGCTCGCGGTGAGCGTTGGGATACACCTCCAGGGTTTCCAAGTTGGCGGTGGTCAACGGTTGGTCCCCGACAAAGTCGTCACGGATGGGACTGGGGATGTATATGTGCTGGAGTTCGGGTGGAATCTCCATCCCAGGGCCACGGCGAGGCTTCTTGTCCTCAGAGTGTAGCAGCTCCACCTGCTGCATCTTCCTGTGCCACTCCAAGGACGGTGGGTCCCGCTTCTCGTGCGCGCTTCCCCCTTGGCTCAGCTGCGAGTTGGGCGAAAAGAATGTAATGGGGCGGCGCCCAGGCATTGCCTTTAAGCCGACGGGCAAGGGGCCTTGGGGAAGTGTGACATACCGTACACCTCCGAAACGAGTGAGCAGCAAGCGAGTGAGCATTATGCAGCTGTACGGGTTGGGTTGAGCGGGAAGCGTGTTTCAGTGAATTCTGCATGCACCTAGGTTACCAATCAACCAGCTAATCAACCGCAGTCCCAAAGTAGCGCACTAGCAGGTCAATGCAAGTTTTGTCTGCCACAAGAGCTTAGAGGGAGCAATCGTGGTGAATATCATGGAATCAGATGCTTAGCCCAAGGCTACTAGCGCCCACAGCAGCAATCAAGTGGTCAACACATGCCGCCCTGGCAGAAGACAGCAACAGGCAAATCTAATGAGCAGCAACAAAAGGTAGGCATACTGAAGGGTTCAGTCTCTGGGTTTTATAGTCGTGGGCATGCCAAGTACTTGTCGAAAGCGATGCCGGGGACCCTGAAACCTGACCCC
This sequence comes from Dimargaris xerosporica, assembly GCA_027576955.1. Taxonomy (NCBI): domain Eukaryota; kingdom Fungi; phylum Kickxellomycota; class Dimargaritomycetes; order Dimargaritales; family Dimargaritaceae; genus Dimargaris; species Dimargaris xerosporica. The sequence continues at coordinate 12,804 of JANBQA010000121.1, forward strand.
ATTCTTTCATTGTCAACCCTTGCGCATCAGCCAAAGTCTACCAGGGCAAAGCAGGTGGCGGTTTCAGTTTGGAGTCCTTCAGGGTCAGGGAGCGCCAAAGGCCCGCTGGTTCTAACATCCGCTCTGGATCGATTAGAGTCCCAAGCTCCTGAGCCAGCCACATTCTAGCATTTTTTGTAACTCCCCACGCAGCTGGCGCACGGTTGTAATTGGCAGCTGATGGCGTCTATTACCACAACGCCAATTGGCCCGAGAGCAATAGTGGCCAGCGCGCCTGTTGATTTTTTGTTGACTGACAGCCCCACTCGCAGAGGTTGCTACAGCGTGAGATAGACGAGGGATGCATTCAGGAGATCCCTTCTGGTTGATACGCCTGGTTACTGCACCTTACCCTACCCTGTGAACTGTGCTTCTGACCCGTGAGCACCACTGCTACCTGCCGACACAGACCAATGCCCTTTGGCTGAGCTCGTGCGCATTTGCATAGTTTTATCTTTCTTGGTCACATATTCCTCTTCGTTAGCCTTCTAGCACGACCGCTTTCATATCGCTTCCCCATGCATACTCTTTTGTACCAACATTTGCCCCGCATGAGCCACCAGACGCTTGCTCGGCCCTTGACTACAGCCAAGGTAACAGCATGCGCATTGCAGAACCGCTAACCGGAGGCCTTTCACCCGTCGCAAACCCTACAGTGATAGCCGTGCCCTTGTTGGGCGATAGGTCTGACCACTGGTTTCGACCAGCTAATAGCTAGTTTCAGCATGGAGGCCCAGCTCTAACCGTACCTGCTATTCCTCTGCGGGCCTGAATGACCCTACGCGAGGGCGGGGGCACCACATTTTATTTCATTGCTAGGTTGTGGACGGGTTTATCGGGGCTATTGGCAACACCCCTCTCCTTCGCATCAACTCCCTGAGCCGAGAAACTGGGTGCAATATCTTGGCCAAGGCCGAGTTCATGAACCCCGGTGGATCGGTCAAGGACCGCGCCGCGCTGTACGTCATCAAAGATGCCGAAGAAAAAGGTACTAGATGGTGCATTGGCCTGGCTCCATGTGTAGTTGGTAAAGTGCCCACTCACAACCTCTAAAACCTATTTCGCAATGGCCTAACCTGCCGTGGTACCAAGCCATGAGATGCTATTTTTTGTCTTGCACGCATTTTTCAAACCACCCCAGGGCTAATCAAGCCTGGTGGCACGGTCGTTGAAGGCACGGCGGGAAATACTGGGATCGGTTTGGCGCACGTATGCCGCGCCAAGGGTTACCGCTGCGTCATTTTTATGCCAAATACTCAGGTAGGCATTGTCGATAAATCATGGGTTTGGTGGGCAGGGTCTAGCTCATGGCTTCTCAATACGGAATTTTCGAAATCTTTGGCTATTAACCATGGCTGACATGGCGTTCGTTTGGGAGGCATTGTGGTGAACAGAGCCAAGAGAAGATTGATCTTTTGCGGATGCTAGGTAAGTGCACCTAGGTCTAGCGCTTTATTGGCGATAACACGGATCATAGGGGCGAGGCAGGGCGCATACGGCACCATCAAACTCTGGCGACAGCAACAAGAATATAGCATGGGTGGGTGCTTTAAGGGAAACATAATGCTTGCTGATGTCATTGGTTGGTGTCAATACACATGACTAATGCTTGGCACTGTCCTTCCTACCTACGTATCAATCATGGACTGCACTCTGGACTTTGTTTAGGGGCCGAGGTATTCCCTGTTCCCGCAGTACCATTCAACGATCCAATGAACTATAACCATCAAGCCGCACGGTATGCCCAGGACTTGACCAATGCCGTGTGGACCAATCAATTTGACAACGTTGCCAATCGTCGTGCGCACATCGAGACTACGGGCCCCGAAATATGGCGCCAGACCGGTGGTACCGTGGACGCGTTTACTTGTGCCACAGGGACCGGTGGGACCTTTGCAGGCACCATTCGGTACCTCAAGTCCAAGGATGCTGCGGTCAAGGCTATCCTGGCGGATCCCCCAGGATCGGTGCTTCACAGCTACGTGCAGAGTGGGGGTAATTTGTTGGACCGCCAGGGCGGGTCGATTACTGAGGGAATTGGTCAGGGCCGCATAACCGATAACTTGAAGCCTGACGTTGAGCTCATTGACGACTCCGTGTTCATTTCCGACGAACACACGATTGCAATGCTCTACCGTCTGCTTGATGAAGAAGGGATCTATTTGGGCGCGTCGTCGGCTCTCAATGTGGTAGCAGCAGTGGAAGCAGCAAAGAAGCTGGGCAAAGGTAAGCATACCAAGGGCAAAATGCTAATAGTTTGCTAGCAGCCAGACTGGTGTTCAGTTTTTGGTCTGGCGGGTTGTACGACGCAAGCACGGCCGTTGACAGCAAGCAATTGGTACAAGCGCCAATGCACAGGCGTTTTAAGCCGATTGTATTTGGGACTAAACAAGCTGCACCATGTCTGTGCTCTCCTCCTGGCGGTTGTTCGTGATAGGAAAAACGATTGTCACCATTTTGTGCGATGGCGCCTATCGCTACCAGTCTCGGTTGTTCAGTAAGTATCATCGACTCATATTTTGAATCACTACAATGGTATTACTTCCAGATACTACCGCTTGTGTTTACACCCTTAGTTTGCTTAAACGGGGGCTGCGCCAATGCTGAGCTAGTATGGAATCAAGCTTGATTCGCGCCATTTTCACCCATACCTCCTGTGTATTTGCTCACTTTGAAAATTTGTTGGCTGTGGTGAACCAAACCCATCACTGCTTTGGTTCGTTTGGGTAAAGGCCGCAAATGGCTGGTCGGCAAGAGTTTGATTGATGCTATCCCCGAGCACCTGCGGCGTTACATTGTTCTGGAGTAGGCTGATTTAGTGGTGATGGCTAATGTATAACGATCGTTGCTGAAGTATCCAGCACGTCGTTGCATCGCTCTAAAATTTGGGCAGTTGATGGCTGGGGCTTTTCCACGCCCAAGTTCATTAAGTAGCATGGTAGATAGAAGAGTTTCATCAGTGATCTTTGCGTTGCCTTTTCCAAATAGTATAGGTATGATGATCCTAGAAAAGCACAATATTAGCAATCCCATGACACATATAACCGCCACCAATACAGCGCACCAAGACAAAGAAACTAGTAAAGAAAAAAAAGCAGTGCATTTGGTTCAACAATAGTAGCCTCGTGTTTAGTCTGCAAAGTGGAATTATGTTTATTAAAAGCTGCCCAAGTCTCAGAAATGGCCAACCATTCCAAACATGGAGTCCTGGGTGCGGGTAACTGCGATAGACATGCAAGTCGAAAAATACCAATTCTTGCCCATAACTGGTGATCCGACCAAGTGGTTTAATTTGCTTCCTCTGTTAATGATGGTTTCGAACTCTTGCGTGGCTTTGGTTTCGTTTTGGGCTTTTTGGGTCGCTGGGCCTTGGGAGTGGCTGCCTTTTTGATACGCTTCGCAGGCTTTGTTTCCTTGCTTTCACCTTCCGAGCTCCGCTTGCCTGACCCTGGGCGCACGGCAATGCTATCACGTTTGATGGGCTGCGAGGCGACTTTTTTTAGCTGGGCTTCCGTGGGTGCTTCCAGCTGGAGCATCCAATCCGATACCTTGCAACCAGACCTCCGCACCACATCAACAATGTTACGCAGGTATGTGACGTCGTGTTTGGTGTAAAAGGTAATCGCTTGACCGGCACGTCCAGCACGCCCTGTTCGCCCGATGCGGTGGATATAGCTTTCGGCGGTTTGGGGAAAATCGTAGTTGATGACCAAATTAACGCCCTTGAAATCGATACCGCGTGACATGAGCTCGGTAGAAATGAGGACCCAGATTTCACCCTGGCGGAAGCCGCGAACCACGTTTTCACGCTGGGCCTGGGTCTTGCCCGAGTGAATAATGTCGACATTGATGCCATCGTACAGCAGCTCGTAGTACAGGTCCTTGGCGCGAACGATGGACTGGACAAAGATTAGAGCTGGCGGTCGGAACCCGCGTTGGATCATTTGGCGAATCTCAATTACCTTGCCCGCTTCATCACCCACATACACAAGCTTTTGGTCGATCGTTTCGGTGGCCGCGTTGCGCACCCCAATATGCAGTTGGACAGGGGCGCGCATAATGGAATCCGCGAGCTGGACCACACCCTTAGGCATGGTGGCGCTGTACAGGCTTTTGCGAATACTGGACCGGCTGCAGGCAGCCACGATCGCATCCACCTGCTCCAAAAACCCTTCGTCGAGCAGCTGGTCGGCTTCATCCAACACAAGGTGCTCCACATTGCGGAGATCAATGGTCTCATGTTTGAGTTCGCCAACCAACCGCAGTGGCGTGGTGATAAGGATATCGTATTTCTTGAGTATGGCTGCCCCATCTTTAGCAGCGTCGCCACCGCGCATTTTGGTCAAGAGGCAGATTTGAAGCTTGCTACCCACGGTCAATTGTTGAAACAGCGTGTAAATCTGTTGGGCCAATTCGCGGGTGGGCGAGATGATCAACGCTCGAAACCCTACTTTTTCGTGCCGCCGTAGGCAATGCAGAATGGGCAGGGCAAAGGCCAAGGTTTTTCCTGAACCGGTGGGGGCGCAGGTCACCAAATCCTGCTGAGCCAGTGTAATGGGAATAGCCTGCATTTGGACGGGCGTGGGTGTTGAAAACTTGATCTTGGAGACGTTGGTGCGGAGCAGGTTGCTAAACCGGTGCTGATCAAAGAGCATGTTGAATGATTTGATCGGGTAGACTGGAGGATCTTCGTGGGTCACCTCAATGCGATGCTTTTCCCGGAAGGCGTGCACTTGGTCCAAGGTGGCAAAGGGCTCGGTGGCATCAGCCTCATCATCACTGGCGTTAGTCGATAGCGGGTTGCTATTAGTGCTGTCGGGTTGATCCGATTCGCTGTCATCATCCGACGCTAGCAAGGTCTTTGGTTTAGCCGCCGGAATGGCCGTGGAATTGCCAAAGAAATCCAGCGTTGGGTCAAGCGGTGCACCCAAGGTACTCGTTTGCTTCGCGGTGGGTTTATTGGCGTTGGGCTATCCAAGGATTTAGGTTGAAAAAGAGGCCATTGTTGCAACCGCCATGTTAGAACAAACCAAGCCAGAAAACCAAGAGCTGGGGGATAGGCCTGGCGACGCTCGTGCACCTTGGCAATGGGATCAGCCCCACGTGCATTGCTGGCAACAAGGGCAAAATCTACTTACCTTGAGCAAATCCAACTCTTTTTCACGGCGCTGATGGTTAAAGCGGGCGCCTTGGCCCAGCAGTTTGAAAAAGTCCATAGGTTCGTTGTGCGGGGTCGATTAAAAGAATAGCGCCGCAAGCGTGCTACGAATGGCAAGTTCCGGTCGTCAGCGTGTTGCAATGGGAATGAGAGTCAATGTGTAGTAGCTGTGGTCTCACTGGTGCGTGCGTAAACTCGGCCATTCGATGCGGTCAAGGCATGCGCTGCCCTGCTCGTACATTTTTTTTTTCATATGGATAGTCTGCTTACCGCTGAAAAAAGACTGAGAGGTTCGCTTTGAGGCACCCGTGGCAAAAACCAAAAGGTCACGTGCGAGGATGGTGGGGATTTTAAATAGGAGAGTGCAAAGTCAGAGGCTTCCCCAACAGTATGTCTTCAAAAGGTCACTCAAGGCCAAGCTGGCGTCTGGTGTGAGAGTGGGGCCACGGTTGCTACGCTGAATTTTTTTGATGACTTGCTTGTCCCATACGCTAACGCTCTGATGGATCGCTTGTCTTGTCTAGCAAAGATCTCTCCGCTGCGCTGCGCTGCATGCTCTCGTCAAGTGCTCACCTGTTTCGGTTCCGTTAGCCCTCCCTTTTTCCCATTGGAGAGTTGAATCCAGCGACCACGCAATCGGATCCCACTACCACCCCAATCTTTCAACACAGCTGTCTACAACCGTCATGGCCTCGCCTTTAGTCAAGGTAATTACAGAGCTGGTCTACCAAGCGAGCAACGGCTTTCTCAATTGCCGACCCAAAGAGCTTGGTCACCGTGTACCGAGGTGATCATACTAGTCTAATGAGCACCGCCGCCACCACACATCGTGTTGAGACTCACCCACTCCCATCACTTGTGAATGGTTGCACTGCTCATCGCTTCGGGTTGAACACCTGCCTATGAACAGTACCTGCGTTGGGGTGCGCTCACGTCGGGTGTGTTGTACGGCTACATGCACTACAACACGCTGTTGAAGGAGGTCGAGCAGAACAAAAAGCACCAAGAGTACCGTCGCCTAGAAAATCTGATTGCCAAGGCCAAGCACGAATATGCCCAGCTGAAGAGCGCTCAATCCAACTCATCAGGTAAACACTGTGATCTTGGCCATACCGGCGCCATGATTGACTGGCCAACTTTCAGCAACGCAAGGCAGTTTACAACAGCACAAATACTGGCCTTGCTTTCGACTCCCAGCAAAGGCATTTACCGCTGGTTGACTAACCATGTCTACCCATGGGTGTATGCTATGTACCTTCTACGCCTTCATGTTTTTTTCCGTTAATAGTCGTTACTGATCCTGACAGTCCTCAGTTTGATCTTGAAGCGTACCTAACAAGCGTGGAGGCCGAGAGTGCGTAAATCTTTGGAATTGGCTAAAAGGCCTGAGCGTCGGTGTGTGAGTGTGAGTTTTTTTTCTTATTTTTTAGATGGTCCTCCGACCTACTGGGAGGTTCACCCTTCGGCACCTCACTGATCTATACATCCTAGGCACTTTGCGACAGCCAGGTTGGCAGCAGGTATTGCTGTTTCTTTGAAGCGTGTATGGATGGACAATAAACGCAGCATGGCCCACCAAACGCATGGAGAGGATGGCGGGTAGTCTAGTTTTCGAAATTACTTGTAACCATGCCAATACATGGCTCAGAACTGCCATAATCACTTGACTATCCATTTTTTATTTCAAACTAGCGGTTTGTTGTATCTTCTCGCTAAATTATTAACTGCTGCCACTTCCTACTGCGCCCGTTCACGCACCACAATACGCCAATACCCACAACTATTCTCGGGTTGCTGATGATTATTCATGATGACCACACATCTTGAAGGTATTTGCCCTCTAATTTTTTCTGCGTGAGGTACTCGACGGCTTCATCCTTATTTAGCCCCCCAAACAGCTGGGCCAATTCCAGCAACACCTCGCTCACCCCACGATCCATCTTGGTTGAGCCACACACATAGAGGTGAGCGCCCTGTTGGTGCCACAGCTGCCATACTTGCTCCCCGTCAGCGCGCACCGCATCCTGCACGTAGCAGCGTGAGTACGACTGGCAGCACGCCTGATCCATCGCACCGTCTAGGCCCCGCTTTTCATCGCCATCGGTTGGCCATTGCGAAAACGCCACCACCAATTGGCTCAAAACGCCATTCTGCCGCCAGGCGTACAGGTCATCGCGGTAGATAAAATCCTGGGTGGGATGGCGACAGCCAAAATACAAATGCGCCGTGGCCAAGCCGACACCTAGTGTGCCCTTTGATGCGTGCGACCGCTCCTCTAGCCAACGCTGACGTTCTTGAAAGAACCCTCGAAAGGGCGCTATCCCCGTACCAGCGCCAATGCAGATGATGGATGTGCGCAGCAAGTCGTCGGGCAGGTGAAAACCAGCACCTACGGGAGCACGCAGCCGCGCCCATACAGGCGTGTCCTTGCCGCTGATAAGGGGTGACAAGAAACCTGATGCTAAGCCTGAATACACCCGATCTTCGACGGTATCGCGCACCACAGCAACGGTTAGATGAAGCGGTGAACAGTTGGGCTTTTTGCCAGGGCCTGTGGCATTAGGGGTACTGGCCACTGAATAAGGTCGTGGCTGGATCACCGTTAGGTGCGTCAAAAAGGCTCCCCAACTCAGCTGCTGCGCCAAGGTTGGGTTGGCCTGCAGCACTTCAGCCACCGTACGGTAGGATTGTAGGAGAGCGGCTCGGGCTTGGTCAACGGCCGCGCGTGATGCTTTGGAGCGCAGTTGGCCAAAGTGCGCCAACGCTTGGTTGCTACTATCAGCAGCCTGATCTACATACTGTGCCAATGCATCCAACAAGTGCACCGACGGGGGTGCGTACAAATCAGCGTAATAAGCTAGAACGGTGCCAATGGTGCCGGACTTTGGCACATGGCGAATGAGCGCATTGGAAGGCAGGCCGGGATATCGATCCAACGCTAGAGCTTTAGGCAAAGTATAGGATTGGCGGCTGTCCAGGCCCAATGCCGCTGCCACCGCATTCATCAGCACTTCACTATTCTGTGGCAGCACTTCCAGATGGTCGCCTGGTCGATATGACATGGGCATCAACGGCGAAAGCTCGATATGGCGCGTACTCTGTGCACTACCAGCGGTGTCCAGCCGCAACTCGCGGTTAGCCGTCATGGTCACCGGTGAATACCCAGCGTTGACCAAGTCGGGCATACTAAGCGCTGCAGGTGATGATGACGCCGTGCTGTCCACTGGGCCCAGCGTTACCGGGATGGCATCAAGGGTGGAGTGGTGAGGAACTAGCCCTTGGGTGATGGTCTCAGCCGAGGCGTGGGCTGCCAGTGGCGCTGGATAAACTCCCAGAGTCATAAACACATGGCCGACGACTTCGGTAGACCAGTCCAGAAATACTTGGTCGGAATCATCGCTGTTGGAATCGGTTTGGCCACTGGGGAAAAACTGTGTGCCGCCGAGCTCGTAAAGAGACCGCGCAACCAGGTTGGGAAACGATTGGAACGTGGCCCATTGGCTGTTACCACACCCAAACACTGAGTACTGCAGGTGCTGAAACGGTTGGGGTCGGACATCGGGGTCCAGTTTGCGTTGAGTGCGAAGCCAGCCTTGAAACTTGGTCGCGTTGTCCGGCGCCAAGCCGTTGTAGGTGCTGGTGATAATCAACACGAAGTGGCGCTGCTCGTCAACTGCGGTGTCCTCAGGCCCGTCGGTACTCAGCCACTGGTCGAGGGGCACAAGGTGGATGATGCGACACCCCAAGTACTCGATCTGTGCGCCAAGTTGGCGAGCGTACTCTTCAGACATGCCCATGTTGGACCCATACAAGATTGAAAACGTGGGCAGCTTTGGCAAAGGGAGCTGTGGCCAGCTTTGCTGCTTGGAAGAGTGCCGATCAGAGCCGCGCAACTGCGGTAGCATCGATGACAGCTTGCACGCCAGGTACTGCGCCGAGTAGCCAGTGACTTGGGCCAGCGACGCCATGACCGCGACACTGGTTGCTTGCAGTCCTTGGGCAATAGTACCCACCGAACTGCTACTGGAACTCGGTGACCGCTTACGCAGTTGCACAGCCATGCGCATCTCCATGGGTTTGAGAGTCAGGGTGCCCTTGTGCCAGTCCACGGGCGTCTGGTTCAGATTACGAAACGTAAAGGTCTTGAGCATGTACGCGAGCACAATCCGAATCTCTTGCAGGGCAAATTGCATTCCTAGGCACCCGCGCGGGCCCGTCGAAAAGGGCATCCAAGCGTAAGGGTGGCGTGCGGCGCACGCTTCGGGTGAGAAATTGTCAGGGTTGAACTTGTGAGGGTCTGGGCCCCAAAATTTAGGGTTGCGATGAAGAGAATACGTCAAGGTCTCGCATACGGTTCCCTTGTCCACTCTGTATCCACCGGGCAACACTGTGTCCCTGAGACACGTCTTGACTAGCACAAAGATGGGTGGGTACAGCCGCATCGATTCCTTGATACACTGGGTGAGGTATGGCAGATGAGCCATGTGTTGGCTGGTCAGGTCCTCAGGGTCATCCGGAAACTCAGCGGCATCGATTTCCTGCTGAACGCGCTGTAGCACCGTGGGGTGCTGGTTAAGCAAATACAAGGTCCAGCTCAGGGTGTTGCTGGTAGTCTCATGGCCCGCGATCAAAAAGGTGATCACCTGGTCGCGGATGTTCTCGTCACTCAAGTAGTGCTTGTTGCCGTGGCTGTCCACCTCGTACGCGTTGAGCATAAACTCCATCAGGTTAGTCTTCATGTTGCGGCTGTCGCTGGGCTTTGCACGGCTCTCCTTGATGACATCGTCCACAATGCCCCGCATCAACGCAATGCGCTGGGCAAAGGCCCGGTTAGACGGAAGAGGCAAGTACTTCCAATACTGTGTGCGAATCATTCGGCCAAAAGTTTCGGTCAGCGTGTAGTTCATGGCGTCCACAAATGGATGCGTTTGCGGAGACGTCGAGTCCAGCAGATGAAAGTCGTATCCAAACCCCACCTGGCCAATGACTTCCAGGGTGATATTGGTCATCCACATGCCAATGTCTACCTCCTGTTCGGGTGTGAACTGCTGGAAAATATCCACCAGCCGACAGGACAGGTGACCCATGTGCTTGACATACTGCCGCATGGCGCTGGCTGAAAAGGCTGGCATCAATAATTTGTGAGCCAGGCGCCAGTCCTCGTCATCGGTATTGCTGGTAAACAGCCCGTTGCCCGCCACCTCCTGAATCTCCGAAAATGGGTATTCAATGCGCTTGCTAAAATATTCATTTTCGTTGAGAAATACGGCAGCCACATCGGCATCTCCCGTAAAGATCACTTTACGCCCTAGGACTGTTAACTGAGTTAAGCCGTCATACTCTTGCAAAACGCGATCGGCACCGCGTATAAAATCAACCAAGTATACGTCCAAGTTGCCAATGAGTGGGTACGGTTTGGGCCCGGGGATTACTCGAGCAAAGCACTGTTCTCCGATGCACACCACAAACTCCTGTTTGATAGCATCGGCATTGTCAAGTGGCCGACCGCATAACGAATAAAAGGCTACGTCTATTGGCGTTGTGTATTGGTCGTCGTGGATGTTTTGTTTTGATACCTCCCCACCCCAAAGTGGTTCATTGTTATTCGGAATAATACTGATCAATAAATGGTGGCATGTAGGTTGGCCAAGTGATGGGCAACGATGTAAGCAGTGGTGTTTAGCAACTACAGTGTGCCATCACACGTACCTTGGTCCCACAGCTGAAACCGAGCTTTGGCAAGCTGGAAAAGGTCCTGCAATGACGAGAACGCATCCGAGAGTACAACCACGCCGTCCTTGTCCTGTTGCCCACCTTGGGGCATCAAAACCAAACATCCCGATGTGTTGATGCGGCAAGGCCGAACCATAGTGGTAAAAGTATTATGCGGAGCAATCAGAGAGAAAAATCATAAAATCCGAGTAATATATAAGATGCTGAGGGCTAATCGGGCTCAAGTGTTCAGAAAATTAACATTCGACACGCTAATGTCGTTTAGAGAATTTTAACAGGGAAACAGCGGCAGTACTGTGCCATTGAATATCTCGAATGCCTGGATTGAAATAAAGCGTGGCGAAATTAAAGTGAAGACACAGGAGAGTACATGTAGCAGAATTAACCAGAGTGCGCACAATAAATTGGGTGCCCCTTGCCTATATGGCGACACAGCTGACTCCTTTATATACACCCAACCAGCGAATAAGTCAGCAAAAACTGCCAAATGGGAGCACGACCGGGTTTACCATGGACACGAGTGGCACTTGGTGACTCCAAACCGGGTAAACCTCTGCTCAGGCAATGACGTGACGATGCGTTTGTCCCGCTGGGAGTGTGGTGCGTAACAAGGGGCCTGCCAACCGGCCAAAGACTGGTGTTTGTTTAGTCGTGCCCACCAAGCAACTTGGAGGAGGCTGAGGTGGTTGATTGTTTAGCAAAGTGGCTCTGATAGACACGCCTTTTTCCAGTTATAGCCTAGCGACACCACTTTGGTCAAGTTAGGGATTGGTCGGCGTCCGCGCTGTTAGTCCCCTATCGGCACAGAATACTTTATTTCTTCATTGCGTCTGTTCTTGTCTATCTGGAGTGTATGTCAACTGCGAGCGTAGGAACGAGATGAAACGAGTGGGAAAAAAATGAAAACTCGTTGCTGGTTTGAATTAAATGCAGGTACCGTAATTAAATCAAGGGTACTTGCCGTGCATGCTTTCCTGAGCCTTCGCCAGTTGCCAACCACAGCCTTGCGGACATGAGGGCCAACCGATATTGACATCTATAAAGGGACGCGTTGTCCGTGGGCTTTTGCTTGGATTAGGCAATCAGCCAAGAAATTATTTTTGTATTACCTGGATGACATGCGTTGCAGTGGGTGCAAATGGCGTCAAAAGCGCCCGCCATTGTTTGCACCAGCCGTTCGCCCATGCCAGCTGCAGACCCAACGCAACGGTTGGGCGCTACATACTCTCTGTCCTTGGCCTATCCACTTATTTGGGCCTCGAGGCCAAGGAATGTTTTAGGATATCACTACCATGACAATCATCAGCACTAGACAAACAATAAACGGCACTTGATTCTTTGTGCAGCACCAAGTAGGCAATAGCCGTGGCTCGGCCCTTCTGACCAGCAGTCGTGGGACATCCCTCATCGGCCGGCCCACACCTGGACAGTCCTTTGCCAAAAGAGAGAGAGGAAACTGTCGTTTTATTTTAGCCGTGAGCTATCGCCGGTTAGTGCGCTTCTTTTTGACGTTGTCAGCAAGTTTATTCGCTGTGGGATGAGTGTGAGTTTTTCATTTCCGTTTATTAACGCGAAGGAATCCCCAGACCAACCAGCTTTCGCTGTAGGATTTACCTGCAGGGGTCTTTGTTAGTGGCAGTCGAGCGTTGCCAGTTCACGGCACTGACGTGCCAAACGGGGCAGTCTCTAGCGGGTTAGTGAACCATGTAAGAGTCAACGATTATGGCTAGAAGGCGGTACTATGGAATGGAGAGCTGTATCTACTGTCATGCGACAGGTGCCATCCTCACGATAAACAACCTCAACGCCACCAACGGGGTGTATCAGGTTGCTGAGCAGGACCTATTCACTTCCCGCTTTCTAACTCCCTCTTTCTGTATTCCGATTTAGTGGTTAGTTCTAGACAAAAACCTGAAACAAATAGACAGCTCTAGAAACTGCGTTAAGGTTTCTTTGCCGGTCAATTAATCTAAATAAAGCACAGCCTACCACAATGGTCTGGCCTCTTGGCAAAGTCCTACAGAGTGTGCTGATATGGTTGGCAACCGGCCTTTTTATTTAGCCAATTCGTTAGCCAAGTTATTCCACACGATCCCTTTGAGCTGAATTGTGCAGGGAACATCCAGAATAATGAACATTGCAGCACTGGTTGGCTTCGCGGGTTGCGACACTTGACCTCGCCTGGTACGATTTTAATGCCCACCATTGCCCGAATTTAACGTTACTCAGGGAGCTTCCAATAACCAAAATCATGTCTAAAAGTATAATTGGTCAGGGCATGCAATGATTTCCTGGCAAGCCATACACCTATTTATGACGAACTGCGCAACGCACAATATTCCAATCGCTTTAACGCGGAACGATGGGCCGAGAAAAAGAGAGGGAGAGGGAAAGAAATCAGAGGTTAGTGGATTTGGACTGTTCTGGCCGTTGCTAGCATGCCATAGATTCGCACAGCGCCGCTGGCTGTTTCTTGCGATAACGTCTTCCAGATCACCCGAGGTTCTTTGTGATTAGAACGTCGTGTGAATGCCAACTGCTGAATTTGGCTTGATTCTGCCAGCGCTCACTTGGGACTAGCTCTAGGTTTAGTATTGCTTTGTTGGCTTTAAACGACGAAACAAACTTATGGGCCTGCTTCTATTCCAATTTACGGGGGAGGGTGCAACAAGTCATAGCTGCTGGCAATGGGCAAACGTTTAGGACTAGCCCCCTTTGGTATAGCTCCTACGCGACTCTCCACGCGGCGGTGAAGTTGGGTCATGGGCGGGACACCTTGGGAGGGAAATAAATTTTTGGCCGACTCGATAAAAAATAAAGGTAAAAAAAGCGTCACAGGGCTAGGCCAAGCACAAACTGACTGACCAGCTATGGCATTAGCTTAGTCTGGAAGACCAGATGCAGTGCTCGCATTCCAAAACAATTTGTGCCATTTCAATTGTTTGTTTGGCATTACAATCATGACCGCTGCACCCGACCACCCACAGCCCAAGCGAGCCAAATGCCAGGTGTGCCACGCCAACGAT
>JANBQA010000122.1:0-26570 GCA_027576955.1 Dimargaris xerosporica
TATCCACTTACCGACGAAAAGGACGCAACTTTCTGCATTGCGCTCTCATAGTTGCTGATCTTTTGCCCTGGGGCTCGGTGTATAAAGGAGAACACCCAGGTATACTGCAGAGGGTGAATGTCATAGTTGGTAGGCGAGCTGGCCGAGGCCAGAGGCAGCAAATTGGCATGCGACATGGACCGGCTTTTGCTGGCCAAGCCAGTACCGCTGCCACCACTGGTGTCTCGGTGGTGGTGGTAGCTGGACGAGTTCGAGGTTGCACTAGTATGAGTCCCACTGGAGCCCGCACCGTCACGCGACCCACCAGCCCCGCTGCCACCGGTAGAAGGGTTTCCATTGGTACCGGCGCCAGCATGGATATTCAGACCCGAATTGTGACGTGATAGCGCAGTATGGTTTGCAGCCGAGCCGTTGGCCAGACTACCTTCCACAGAGCTGTCGGTGGCAACACCGGTCCCACTACCCGAAGGCTTTTTCAATTTGGAAAGCGCTGTGGACGAGGCCTTGCGCTGGAATTGGATGAGCTTCGAACTATGGCCACGAGGGGCAAAGAATACAGCAATGCATCGTCAACACAGTCACGACAGCGTCAATACAGATCTACGCGACCAGAGGTAAACCCTGCCAAAGACAAAGATCGGTAACGCAAAGTATGGCCTCTTCCAAGAGCTCCAGATTCAACGCAAGTGCGTGCAGGGGAAAAAGGGATCTTTCATCGCTCGCTCGGTGGCAGCCAATAGTTTAATTGGAAGCCACCAGGCCAACCAAAGCGCCAGGCGGCCAGATCTTGCTGTTTTTGCATGCTCTTGCCCATTGTGACACTACTTACGATTTGCGTGCAGGAACGTTGGACCCCTGAGCCCCAGCCAAGGAGCCAGCGGGTGCGCTTGAACTGACGGATTCCATCGCACGAGAGGGGGTATATGTCGTCCGGATGGATTAGCTAGCGGCTGCGCGGACAAGGGATGGGCCACGTGTCAACCGTAAAAGACCAAGCAGGGGGAAGGCAAAAAACCAATGCAATCACAGAGCAGTGCAGGCGAAATAGAGCTGTGCAACGCGAGCCAATCACGTTGCTGACAAGGGAGAACGCCCGGGATGATGGTTACAGATGGCACCACACACGGGCTCCAACCAATACACACAGCTGTATGTCGACAATCGGTGACACGAGTGTCCAAGCGGTCAAACGAAAAGTGGAAGTATACACAACTGGAGGATGTTGACCGAGTACGCAGGGCAATGGCACGGCCGTCGAGCGGAACGACAAGCATAAAAGGTCAGCAAGCAAAGAGCAGGGTCAACCGTAATTTGGTTGAAAATGCCGTAGAGGGCTGGGATCGATCAGAAAACCCGAGTGTCGTGGATAGATTCACAGAGCTCCGGATGCTCAAGGCCGCAAATAAAACCTTGGGCCTGGGAGCGAAGCGTGGCGGCAGGCTGGTAAGAGCAGAGGGTGATCCCGAGAATAGACACCAGGCGAAAAATACGACCAGATCGCAAAGGTAGCGCTGTAAATATCGTTTACAAGGAGGGGGGCTATGCGCAGGTAGTGGAGATGGAAGAAAGAGAACGAAATAAGTTAAAGTAGTTAGCTGGAGAGAGATAGAGTCGTGAATACTCGAGTCGGCGCGCCAAAGACGGCTCACCCCGTGGGGTGGTCTAGGCTCAGGCAGTTGCCAGGCTTATCGGGCTCGACCACAGGGGGTATCTACAGCCAATGCTCCGCCACCACTGGGCGTATGCCAACATCTGTGATGACCGGCGGCATGAGGGCGTTGGCGGGGAGATCTTTGGACCACTGTGCCGATAAACCTACCCGCTTTTCATGCACGCCCTAACAGGTGCTTATTTTTTTACCAACCTCGCTTTTGGCCAGTGCAAGTTGTCGTGCCCATTTACCGCTGAGCCAACCCACCACGCCAGGCAGGCATTTCGGAGACAACATCCCAGGCAACATTGAGTGCTATTGTTGTCACCGCTATTGGGAAGCCTGAACCTACAAACCTTTAAAGCATTGTTGGCCTTTGGCACTTCGTTCCGCATGATAGCGGCCAATCACCCTAGCATTGCGAGCAATTCTCCTCCCTCTCTCTCCCCAGCAACGCAGCCAACCCATTGGAGCATGCCGATTTCTGCTCCGGCGCAACCGCGCGCTCTTGGCGAAGTCAACAGCCAGGTCCAGGATCAGCGCATCTATTTGAAGAGCTCCAGCCATGCCGTCGTCTCGGGTGGGCTGATCCCCGCTCCCATCGCCTCCCAGATTCACGCCCACGTTGCACGGGGCACTGTAACTGGTTGCGTGCACGCCCAAGCTGGCTATGCTGCCGTAGTCACCGAATCCTATGCCTACGTGTGGGACTACCGCCAAGCAGACCGCCGCGCAGCATCGGGAGCCAAAGACGGACCACAGTCAGCCATGCCCTACTACACTTTTCCTGTTACTGCGCACGGCTCTAGCTCTTCCAATGGCCAATCACGTTCGCACAGCGTTACTACTCAGGCAACCTATGGCTCTGTAGCCCAGCGAGGCCCTCTCTGTAGCCTGGTGACCCCTGAGCGGTCTACCACGGCTGCTACCCAAGATGTCGGACTTTTGCTCTGCACTCGGGACGGCCAGATCCGGTTCTGGGCACATGTGGCGTATGGTTTGACGGGCTCTGAGGCATATTCAACTGCTCACCTTGAATTGGCAGTTGGTGACAGCGTCCATCGGCTGGTGGCATGCGACCCCATTGGGTATCTATTGGCAACGCGCCAGGGTGCTCTGTACAAGCTGATCGTGGCGGGTGAATCGGCAAGCAAGCCTATCCTTACATGCACTGCACTAGCAAAGCCCATGGGCATGCTTCAGCGCGTCACTTCTTCGCTCTTTGGCTACATGTCGCACATGGTGGACGATGAGGCTCGTATGCGAGATGACGATCACAGCGCCACCGCTAACTCCAAGGCCGTGCTAGCGATGGTCCTTGGGTCGACGGCTGAATACCGCCAGTCGCGCGAGTTCTTTGTCCTTACCCAACGCTACCTGCAAAAGTGGTCCATTTCCAAGAACTATGGCGACCAATTCCATTTTGAAGTCGACGCCTTTGCCGCCTTGGCCCAGACCTTGGTCCAACGATACTCGCTGGACGAAGCAGACCTGGCCCATCTCCATTTGCGTCTGCTCGATTTCCAGCTTACCCACGACAGCCGATGGACCATCCTGGCGTCGTTTTGCAGCGAAGCACAGAGTCGCCACCTGCTGACTTCGTACAAAATCAAGTTTGCCCTGTTTGAAGTGAGCCCCCGTGACGGTCATGACCAACACGGCCCGCAGCTTGAAGTAGTTAGCGTGCGGGTGCTCAACTACTCGTTCACTGAAACCCCCAAGACCAAGTGTCCTCGACCGACCTTGCTCTTGCCGCAAGGTGGGCCAACGTTGGCAGTGGTGTTCCCACAAACTGTGGTCTTGTCCACACTGATCCACGGGGCAACATTCGACGAAGTGCTGTCATTTCAGGATAGCCGTATTGTTGATACGGATGTTCGTGGGGATATTGTGGCTCAGCGCCTGCTGGCATACCGCTCACTGTCGGTTGCTGTACCTTGGCTGCGAGACCAAGACCAGGTTAGCCGTTTATCACTGTTGTGCCTGACCGGTGGCGTGGTGGATGTGTACATCAACTTGGCTCGCATCCTGCAGCAAACTGAGGCAGCCACCCGTGCCTCCTTGGCATCGCGGGGTGTCACGCCGTCCAATGTTCCGCTGACCGCTGCCGAAAAGCGTGAGAAACAGTTGGTGCAAACCAAGACTATCTTGGAGCAGGCGGTTTTCTTTGGCAATGCCACAGCCAACCCACTACGGTATTCGGTCGACCATATTGCAATTGCTATTCTGGACCGTGCCAGTTTGGCGCTCAGCCAAGACATTCTTAGCTCCCGCTCATCGCACATTCCCCAAATTATGGAACTGCGCCTTCAGCTGCAGGAGCGGCTTACCCGCGCCGAGGCGTTGGCCGAGTTTCTCGAAGCGCATGATTTGACCAGCAAGCTGTTTATTCAAACTCGGTACACGCTGTGTTGGAACGCTCAAAAGCTCACCGTGGCCTTGGCTCTGTGGAACTACCGCAATGGCTTGGTCCAGCGCGATGCTGACATAACGCATCCAGCGGTGCGGCTGTTGACGGAAGCCGTGGACCGCATGGCTTCGAAATCTGCTACGCCCGAACCAGCGGAAGCGATGGATACTGGTGACCCCACCGAGTACGTGCGTGATCCATTGCGTCGCTTCTTCTACTTTGAAGCGGATGCCATGGAGCAGCTCTTGGTTGAGTTGTATCACGCGTACACCGCGCTGACGCAGTCATGGAATCAAGCCGATCAGCAGGGATTGTACGTTTACGAACTCAACCGCATGACCATGATGGCGCTTCAAACCGCGCTGTTTTTTGAGGACGATCATCAAGCCCAGTACGTCTTGGACGCACCAGCAGGCGACGAGAGCTGGTTTGCCACAAGCGCTATTCTCAATCTGTTACAGTCCTTGTTTAATCTGACCCAGCGGATGATTGATGACCTTGGTCGGGTATACGACACCGCGCGGCCCACCAAGACTGTGCGACTGGTGGTCCCGGACGCCTCGCTACTGGATAACGCTGCGTCGGTGCCACATGCGGGGTACGAGGGCGAGCAAGACGTGTATGAATCGCCACGCGCCCTGTGGTCGATTCTTAAGGGGCAGCTAATCTACTTGGCGGATCTGGTACTTAACACCTATAACCGCCGCTTGGCCTTTTTCCAGTCTCGAGCTGACTATACCACTCATCAGCAAACGGTTGCCACCTTGCACGCCCAGTACGCCCAGGCTCGCCAAGAGGTGATTCAGCCCCTGGTGGCTATGGGCAAGGTCGATGCAGGGTTCGAGTTGGCCGAAAAATACATGGGGTACGCCATCTTGGTGCAATTGATCTTTGACCACGAGACCAGCGCTAGGAATACACGCATTGAATACTACATGGACCGGTTTGGCCGAGACTTTGCCCATGCATTGTACGATTACTACGTCCTTCACCAGCAGTTTCATGACCTGCTCAAGCACGGCCAGGTGCACACGGCTCTCCTGCAAGAATATCTCGATGCCCACCTGCACTTGACATCCATTGCGTGGCTCCACGAATTCCACCAAGGGAACTTTGAAGCAGGCGCCACTAAGCTACACCACACCTATGAGGAGGAATCGGATATTGCGACCAGCAAATCGATTTTGAGCCTTGGCAAACTGGCACTGTTGACTAGCTACGATCTGCAGGATCTTGAGCAAGACGATGCGCTTCAGCCCCTGGAATCCTTTGACGACAAGCTTGACGTTATGGGCATCCTCAATCGCCAACAAGAATTATGCTGGACGGCCTATGGCGCCGCCAACGATGGTGTGCCAAAGGCGGACGAGGAACAGGTGCAGGTTATGTGCCAACGGCTGGCGCCTTCCCTGAAAAAGCGTTGCCCTGCCTTTTACAAGCTATTTGCCCACGCGGTGGATCAGCTGCGCCAAGGGTTCAAGCTTGCGACCGAGGACTTAGTGGACTTTATGACCTTGAAAGAATGCTCCGAGGACGATCAGCGCATGGACTTTGAGTTGGCTTTGGAAGTGATCAGTCGGAGCACCCAATTACCCACTAAAGGCTTTGAATGCGCCTTGAAGTCCATTTGGCGTCGCGTCTTTCTTCACGACAAGTAAGTTGACCATCGCACAAATGTCGCGTGACAAACAATCTGCTAGGCCCTCATACACACACGCACACATGCTTGCGCACCCCTTGTGTAAAAAATATATATGGGAGCCAGCAAAAGACGTGTGTGATGTGAAGTGAGGGTATGGTTAAGAAAAGTGCAATGTTGCCCTATAATGCGGCGGTGGTTGGCTCCTGATACTTGCTGTCGATTAGGCAAGGCGAGCTCACCATGCTGTTATCGTGACTTTTTTTTGAGGGGGCACGACTCATGACTGATGGCACGATCATGCTGTGCGTGTAACGGGATCCTTACTCCAGTTGGAAAGAAATTAACCAAGCGCTTTACGGAACCAGCGATGAAGAACTGGCCCAAACGCTACAAAACACCACCCTGTTTCACACGCTCCTGTTGGCGCGCCAAAACGGTAAGTCGTACACTGCATGGAGCATTTGGTGGGCATATGCATTCGGTGCTTGGCCCCACTGATTCCGCAGTAGTGTATTTGCACGGGTTTGACCCAAATTGGTTGCTCAGTGCTGGCTACGCTTGCTGAATGGCACTCTGTCAGGGAACGAGACTGAATGCCACTATGATGTCATCCGACGCAATAACAATAGCATTTGTTGCGACCATAGGTCACAGCGTGTGCATTGACTCTGTAGCTTCTCACCACTAACTGTATTCGTCAATGAATTTCTAATTATTTTTATTTGTGCCATGCCTTTAACGTGCTTGGGCGGTACGCTGCGTCCCCTATCAGGCCTGACCAAGCAGTTCTTGGTAGCTCCAACCGATGCGCTCTACCAAAAGGACCACGCGTACCTCAAAACTCGCCTTGAGCGGGTGGCAGTACTTCCCAGCGACACCAAAGGGTTTATCCGGGATTATGAGGCCGAAAACAAGGAGCTAAATGGCTATACGCGTCAAGCCCGTCTATCGACCTACTACAACGAAATTCTGCGCATGGTGTACCAACAGGTGGGCGACGACGTGGAGCCGGATCACAATGGCGCGACAGTGGCCATGCCCGTGGATGGCTAAAACTGGGCCCCCGCAGAGAACTGCACCTGTTGTGTTCTGATTGGGTTAACACGTGTGTCATTAGCCAGACCTATTGTCATTGCTCTGGTAAAACTGCGTCCAAGGAAACGCGGTTATGCTTTGGTATCCAAAAACCCTGCCTTTTCAGCTACGAGGTTGCTGTGCACAATTGATGACGCCGTTGTTATTGCTGATTGCGTGTATTATGTGTGAAGGTCTGTGGACTCGAGCCGTTGTATGGCCCAGTGGGCTGCGGCAAGCCCAGCACCATCTCACACTGTTACTCACTGAGCAAAACGCACCACGACCGAGCACGGTTGAAGCAGACATAAATGATTTATTCAGTGACCATGGCAGACTGCCCATCTACCTACCTATTTACTCCCTCCCACAACCACACACTTGGCCTCGCAGTGCGCCGCTTTATCGATGGCACTCGATGGTTTAGCTCTGACCCCGCCAGTGCTTGGTTTAACCAGTCAATGCAGCTGAATGTGTGTGTTTTTTCTGCATCAACCAGGCCGTGTACCTCCACATGAGAATAATAGCGCTAACGGCTCTTGGCGTGGTGACTACCGTTCCCACCTTCAGTTTTGGAGTCTTTGTACTGATCTTGTTCTTTGTGATTGATGGGAAGACCATAAAAGGAGTTATGTCGTGTAAAGTTGCGCCTGCGTATCGTTGTCCACCGGCAGGTGAGGAGGAGGGCGGATCCGATCCAGCGAACGTAATTGGAAGGGATGCATTAATTTTCATTACTCCAGCACGGCCTGACGCAAGTCAATCGATACCGCAAGCTGACCACCAGCCAGCGTGCTTCGGGCACGAGCAGGGAACCATGTAGCGGTGCACAGGCATTATGAACCCCTCCTTTCCTAAATAAAATAGATGTGGCCCTGGCCCACGCTGTAGCCATTACTCTTATGGCATTGTTATTGATAGAGGACGCGGGCGTACGCCAGCTTTGCTCCCCACGCTAGTGATAATAATGATTCAGTGGGCGCCAGCGGTGGGCCTGTGCACGAACAACGGGAGTATATGTACTCAGCAACGAGGTGAAGGAGGGAGCGAGTGAGAAAAAAACCGTCAGCAACGTTTTCGACCCCCCTCCTTTGTCGTTCGCTTGCCCCTTCTCACTCCGTCGCCTGGGCGCTGGTTTCGCGTGTGCACCACCGTATAGATGTACAGGAAGCGAATGGTCTTCCAGTTACGCTTTCCGCGCCCGTCAACGAGGGCGGCATGAATGTCCTCGAGTCTCCCTCTGCCCTGTGCCTGTCCCGCCATATAAGCTGCTGGACCGTCGGCCCCTGGTCAGTGTGCTTTGCACGACCTGACGCTGTGGGCCTTGGCTTAGACACCTTGACCCTGCTGCCCACTGCTGAGCCCCTTTTATCCGCTTGCCTGGTTGCTTGGACCCACCCACACTCGGCTGTCCCCAGTGCTCTCGTGGCCCCGCTGTGAAGATACTTTGCTGCTATCTCGAACCAGCCGGGAGTCGCCACCTGCTTTGCACTCCCCCTCCTCCCATTGCAGAGCGTTTTTCAGTTACTTTCCAGCCTGTCGCGATTCTAGCACATTCCCTGGTGTCTGGTATAGCTCCGCTTTTTCTTGTACACACTCCGCTGTAAGCCACAGCTGCATTGGTCCCCATGTCCGAAGAAGTGTATTTGAGCGATGCCGCCGCCTTGATTGACGAGTGGAAACGGATTAGCCGATACTTTGAGCACAAGGTCTACGACCATTTGCATCGCGACCCGGCCGTCAGCAAGGTAAGACCCCACTCCACAAGCAAGCAGGGAGAGCAGTTGCAGGCTGCTGTCTTTGGTGTGAGACCTCGTCTTTTAAATCGCACCCTCTATTGGCGTGTGCGATGGAGGCCCTAAATGGGGTGGGTTTAATTCCGCTGCTTACGTTGGGCCGCTTTTGTGTTGACAAACCCGCCCACCTACCCCTAGTTTTTTCTACTTCTAGACTCACGGCTTTTCCTGTAATCGTTCTCATCATTGTTTTCCACGACCCATGGGCTTGGTCACTACTGCATCGTTTGGCCATGCTTTAATATTGGCTATGCCGCTCTGATTCCCCAACGTCTGCACTTCTTCCCCTTGTTTTATCGCCACCCACAGCAACTGCATTTGTTTGAGCAGAAATCGTTGCACCTCATGAGTAAGCTACTATTTCTGCTTTGAGGCCCGCCATGGCCTTTATTATTGCATGCAGTGGTCATTGGCTTGGCCACGCTGCGTCTGGGTTCAAAGACAATGGCACATTGTACCGTATTCGTACAGTTGGTGCCGCCGCCGCCAGGGTATGGTTCGCGGGAGTGGGCTCGACTAACTCTGTGTCAGTTTTTGAACCGCTAATCAACCTTGGTAATACTCTGCTTCTCCCCTGGATGGCCTTTGAACGTCTGGTGGGTAGGTGAAAACGGCGTTAAATTGTGTCACGATCTCAGGGCTATCGCCGAATACCAACGAAGAAGCCGGGTGCTCTTGAGACACATTGTCGACAAACGGCGGGCAATTGCACGCACCAAGGCGAACATTCGGTAAGGACTGGCACCCAATACCTTCTAAGATGTGGCAAAGGCCTCGGCACGATGCAGCTAGCGACGACGGGCCCCTGGCTAATACTGTGAGCGAAGAAATTTTAGATGTCGAGAGGCCGTCAGTTGGTCTCTGTTTTTTTTACTGGCGAAAATGGCTCTCAGACTTCACAATGACTCTAGGTTTACACAAAGCCTTGTTCCTGATTACGTAATGGATGCCCAGCGGGCATTAATGCAAATTTTGCCTTACCTTCTCCCCTGTTTTCTTTGCCACATTGTAGGCTTATCAAGAAGAACATTGACCAGTCCAAGATGCAGGTCAATCACAAGCGGCTCCTTCGCTACCTTGAGAAAAATCCAGAGATGTATCAGGTCCTGGACGAGGACGACCTGGAAGACTTGGACAACGACTATGGACATTTCCGCCGTCTGCGCGAGAAACGCAAGGCACACCGCGAGAAGGAGGACATGGACGATGAGGCGGTCAAGCTGCTTGCGGATGGCGATGTTGGCGGCAAAGAAAAACTGGACGAAGATGGCAAGACTTTAGTGGATGGGTCCGCTGAACCCAAGCAGAAAAAGAAGCGCCGCTCCCGAAAGCAAAAGGACCCGAGCTTTCCTAAGAAGCCGCAAAACGCTTACTTTCGTTACCGGGATCAAGAGCTGACGCGGATAAAGGCTGAACAGGACGTCGATAGCGTGGCTGATTTGACAAAGCTCATTAGTGAGAATTGGAAGAACATGTCGGAAGAAGACCGGAGGGTAAGTGAATGACCAAGCGTGGCACAAACCAACTTTTGCCGGACCTTGCTGTGCTGTGCAGCCATACATATGGTACGGCGATTCATTGCCGTGCATTGTGCCGAGGTTGCCATGTCATCTAACCTTTGGCACCTGCTCTCTGCCTGATTTGCTGGGACTGTGCCTCCCATCCAGCCGTTTTATGAGGAGTACTATATTCAGTTAAACGAGTACCGCAGTGCTGTAAAACCCCTGCTCGAAAATGAGAAAGCCAAGTCCGAAGGGCGTGGACGAGGCTCTCGTGGGAGCGCTAAAGCCAGTGCTGCCGCCAAAGCAGCTGCACAAACCCCCGCGGCACCGGAAACAGCGGCTTCATACCAGCCATCGCCCGAGGCGGCCCAAACCACTGCCACACCAAATGGCAGGAATCCTTCCGATGAGATGGAGGTGGACGTCGATTTGGGCTCGGATACCGAGCCCGCGTAGTTGCCTATTTTCTGCCATTCATTTTTAGCCACGCCAGGAACTAGGTTGTTGAAATAAGTGATGGCACACGCGTGCTGACGGTGGGAGTATGCTTGGAAGGTAGTTCTCGCGTCAGTAAATATGTACTGGATTGCATTCTTTGCAGAAGGGCTATATGCGGGTGTATTTTTTTGTTGATCACGTTGCTTAATGAAAACTCCGATGGTGGGTCAAACGGATGGGAACGTCTACTTGGTGCGTACAATTTCAGTATAGCACTGACCACAAATACCACCACCGCACGGCGCATTGCGGCACCACACATAAAGGGGACCCACCGCTGCTGGCAGGTGGTGGTGTACAGCTCTAAGAGGTTGGTGGGTCAGAGAGCACCGCACAGTGCCTACTTACAACACAATCCGGGGACAGTGTACGTTTTGGAGTTGAAAATGTCAGCTGAGACATGTGGTAAATCCGGCATTGCCTTGTTGGCCATGGCAAGGTGTATACCAGGTGAGAGTACATAACAATGTGCCACGTTAACCAGTAAAATGGTAATAGAAGCCATGGTGGTGGTGGTGGTAGTGACATAAAGTTGGTACCCTGCGCTGTTGTTGACAAATTTTATTCAGCGTAGCTGCATCGGGTACTGGCTGCAGGGCATCGCCAGTCCAATATCTGCAAACGATTGCTCCAGGCCATTGCTACCGATGTTGTTGATTACGATTTCGCGGATGGCTGAGCAGCAGTAACGTGTACAGGCACCGAAAATGAGCCCATGTGAGGTAGCTGAACCTTGCAATGGTATGTGCCTAACGCTTTGATACGATCCAGTACCACGGCGTTTTTATCCAACACAATGCCGTGCGCCGATTGTAGCAGCGCGAGAACATCCTCCGCCGAAACCGACCCAAAGATGGCAGTATCGTCGGCTCTCACTGTCTGGCGCGCAAAGACCAGCGGCTCCATGGTCTGTAATTTGGCTGCCTTGACCCGATTCTCGCGATCGGCAGTTGCCTGGGTCACGCCTGCCGCTGCCTGGGCCTGGGCTGCCCGTTCAGCTTCGGCAGCCCGGTTGCGTGGTCCGGTGTACTTGATGGTGTACTCCGCTATGTGGTGGGGGTAGAGGACGTGACGCATGCGACCACGGCTAATCTCGACCACCTCGCCAGCAGTGCCTAGCTTGGGATAGTCCTTTAGTAGCCGGACATGGATGGTGGCCTTCTTTTTACCGCGGTTGAGGATTGGCTGGAAGGCCGGCGCTGACCGCGCAGCGTGTAAACCAGGCCGTGCCCAGGACGATGTCGGCAGGGCCCAGTGTGGGGAGGCCAGCAATGACCTCGCAAGAGCGTGCATTGTGCAAAGTAGAATAATAGCCAAAGTGGCTGAGCAACAACAACAAAACGAAACAGATCAAGCCCGGTGCACCGATCTCCACCGTTTGATCCGGATCAGGAGCATATCTCCACGCTACAGGGCCCTTGTTCGTCCGCAGACGGGAGCGAAACCTGGCCGGGTAGTCCGAAAGCTTTTCCCAAAACGCCCTACTCAGTGCACCAAAAGGTGTCTGTTAATTGACTGCATGCAACGGATTCACGCTTGGTCCACTGGCTTGGCCGAGCTGAACCAGCGCTTGCCCACACACTTTATATATTTTTTATTTACCGAATCGTTTGTCCATTGCCTTGTTTCTTCGAAGCAGTCAGGCGGCACCCTCTGCACCGCAAGAGCCATCGCTCAGTCAGTTCACCTACTCTCCCTTAGCTGCACCGCCGTCAAAGGATTTCGCCATGTTGTGTCTTCGCAAGTGGGCGCGCATCCTACCGCGAGCCCAGCACCCTAGGCTACGCGCAACTAGCAGCTTGGCTCAACCATTGGCCTCGACCTGGACCAAGGCGAGCACACACCACCGGTTGCGCTGCTCTCGCACACCCCACCAACCATGGTCTACCTACCGGCATACGTACAGCACTACACAATACCAGTCCAGGTACGTGCCATTAGTCTCTCCGTTTCGTTCTATAATTAGTCGCTAATGGTATTGCTGATTGTAGAAGTAAAGGTGCCCAGACCTTGGGCTGCGCTGGCATGGGGGAATGGGTGGCTGATGGTCGGGAACTGAAAGGTCGATACCAGTCTGCCGTTACGCTTAACGATATGGGCTTTTTTTCAGTCTACCAAGTCTTTATGAAAACGGTTGGCTTTAACGATGCTGGTTTGCAGTTTATTTGACTTGGTAACAAATACAATGATAATTGGCTTGCATCAGCACGCTTTCCGAAGGCCAGTATCACGACCTATCGACACGTTTGATGGATGATCTCTTTGATAATCTGGAGGCCATCAACGATAAGCATGGGATCCCTGAATTCGATGTGGAATATTCGGTAAGGCGCGTCGTGCGGCACTGACAACGCTTGACGGTAATAGCAGCACAGAAATGCTATTTCTATTGGGAGTATGGGTGCGAGACGCCACCCAGCATCATTGCTTGCCTAGCGCTAACCCTAGTGAGCATTGGCGGCAACTATGGCTACTGTGGGTGGCGGGGGATACCAGAGCGGGGTGCTGACGCTATCGTTGGGGCCCATGGCACCTATGTCATCAACAAACAGCCACCTAACAAACAGATATGGCTCTCCTCACCGTACAGCGGGCCCAAGCGCTTTGACTACGACGCCGAGCATCGTGTGTGGTTTTACGGTCGCGATTATACCACTTTGCATGGCTTATTAAACCACGAGCTATCAGAAATTGTCGGCCAGCCGGTATCGGTGCTCTAGGCTTCCCAAAGTGATGGTTTTAGCGTGCAACGTAGGAAGCTTGGATGATTAGGGCGTCTTTTCATATTGCCTGCGCTTTTTTGTTACACCTTGCTTGGCCAGAGACCACCCCCTTTCCGCTGGTCCTGTGCTAACAGGCTAGCGCCGAATAAAACTACGTGGCTGCAGGATGTACAATTCTGCCTATAGCCGCGGTAGGTCAGAAGCCAACTCTGCCACACCAGGCCCATCCAAGTCACCTGAGGGTTAGCTGGTCTGGCTTTCTTACACTCGGATGTTTACTTTGGGCTTTATTTTTGCATGCGTTTGACCCAGCGAATTTGGTTTCATCAACAACCTCTACTCCACAGTGTCGTCCATACTTGTCTGGAATTTGATTCCAGTGCCCAACCGCTATGACAGAGTACCTAAGTCGTGCCGCTGCGTTGGCTCAGAGTGCTGCGGAGATCTCCAAGCGTGTCTCGGAAGGCATTGTAGAGAATGCCAAGGACTTTGGTTTTGAGAACCCCGACCAATTCTACGACAATGCCGAGCTTCGTCTAGGCGACATCAGGGAGAAGTTGGATTCTCGCTCGGTGCGGGACAAGTTGGAAGGCATGCGGCGGCTCTTGGCGGTAAGCTCCCTCGGAACGCGAGTCACAGTGCACCCGGTTGCCCAAACAGCCATGGGATGCCGCAAGTCGCCTTGGCTTAAGGATCCATCTGGTATTGTGACTTCGTAATGCGGTTGTTTTCTGTTGGCTTCAATTGGACACATAATGACTAATGTGCGTATGGCATTGATACCACGGGTGAATTGCTGGCTGTGTTTAAAATAGGTGATTGCCAAGGGTCACGACGCCTCCCAATTCTTTCCCGACGTCGTCAAGAATGTGGCCTCTAGCCACCTCGAGCTTCACCAGCTCGTGTACATGTACCTTTTGACCTACGCCGAACAAGAGCAGGACCTGGCGCTGCTATCGGTCAACACGTTTCAGAAAGACCTTAGTGACCCCAACCAGGGCATTCGAGCCATGGCACTGCGTGTGCTATCCGGGGTTCGCGTTCCACTGATCAGTTCCATCGTCTTGATGGCCATCCAAAAGGGCGTAACGGACCGCTCCCCATATGTTCGGAAAACCGCCGCCTATGCCATACCGAAGCTGCACAGTCTAGATCCGGATATGAAATCGTCCTTGGTGGGTGTGATCAAAGTCCTCCTCAACGACAATACGCCTCTCACCATTGGAAGCGTAATCCAGGCATTTAACGAAGTATGCCCCGACCGTTTTGATCTGATTCACGAACATTTTACCAAGCTGTGCCAAATGGTGCTGGATGCTGACGAATGGGGGCAAATTGCTATTGTCAACCTCCTGATGCGCTATGCTCGTACCCAGTTCCTCGACCCTCGTCCTGGCGACACTACAACTCTCATCCCAGCCAACCCATCGTCATCCCCACTGGCTTCCACGCCCTCGCGGCAGGGCTACAAAGACATTTCTGCCACCGAGCCGCCTTCCTCATCTCTACCAAGTCCTGCACCGGCCTCTCTCGAGTTGGACCACGAATTGCTCCTGCAGGCTTTTGCGCCCCTTCTTCAGAGCGATAACAGCGCTGTGGTAATGGCTGTGGTGGCAGCCTACTACCACATTGCTCCACAAGCGATGCTTACCAAAGTTGTCAAGCCTTTGATTCGCCTGCTACGTACCAGCTCTGAACTCGAGTACACTATTTTGACCCACATTGCAGTGATGTGCCAGCAGCATCCTCGCCTGTTTGCTGCCCACCAGCGGCACTTTTTTGTGCGGCTGCCTGACGATCCACCGTATGTATGGGAACTGAAGATGGAAATTTTGCAGCGGACCATGGCAGCGCCCTACGTCAAGGCGCTGCTACGTGAATTGGAACGGTACCTTCGCTCTGGCAACACAGCACTCGTGCAGGCAGCCATTCGTACCTTGGCACTGTGCGTCATTCGGCTTCCACAAGAGTGTCGTGATAGTGGGGTGCGTGGCCTTGTGGTCCTTGCTCAACACCCTGATCCCGCGATTGTGGGTCAG
This sequence comes from Dimargaris xerosporica, assembly GCA_027576955.1. Classification (NCBI taxonomy): domain Eukaryota; kingdom Fungi; phylum Kickxellomycota; class Dimargaritomycetes; order Dimargaritales; family Dimargaritaceae; genus Dimargaris; species Dimargaris xerosporica. The sequence continues at coordinate 15,336 of JANBQA010000122.1, forward strand.
GCCTTGGATATGCTTCGCGAGGTCGTCCGGGCTGGCCTAGCCAATGCATGGCTAGATCAATTGCTGCACTTTGCAGTGGGCATCCTGGCTCGCACAGATGTGCTTGCGGTAGCTCGGGCTAATGTATACTGGTTGGTGGGGCAATACGCCTCACGGGTTGCATTGCTGGTTCCTGACGTGCTTCGCTTGGCGGCCAAGGCCTACCGCGAGGAGCCAGCAACGGTTCGACTGCAGATGATCACTCTAGCAGCCAAAGTGCTACTGACGACAGAGTGTGCCCAGGACCAGGCACTGGTGTCCCTTTGCCACTATCTGTTTGCACTGGCTCGGTACGACTTGGACTATGACTTGCGGGATCGCGCCCGAATGCTCTTCCAGCTGATTCAGGACCGATTCGATGCCAGCGCTGCATCGCCTCTGGCAATGCCTAAAACGCCGCCAAACGAGGGCTTTCTGGCCAACGCCATCATTTTCCCGACCTCAACATCGCAACCATCCCTGCGGCTTACCAGTCATATCAGCACCCACTTCACACTCTGCTCGCTTTCACTGTTTGCTGGGCGATCCTTGGTCGGTTACCGGCCACTGGCCTCTTGGCCCACCACCCGACCTCGCCCTGTGGCCCGTGGCACCAGTGCTCTCGTAAGTGCTTCGAAATCGCAATTGACCGCTACCTCCACACGTCAACCACACCCTCAGGCTTCAGTCCCAACCGTGGTCGGCAGTCAGCCGCCGATGAGCAAGCCAAATGCCTCACACCACCTTGACGATTTGGACGCATTTTACGGCGAATCCAGCGATGACGGCAATGATACAATTCAAGCGACTGCAGGTCGATCTGAATCTGGTGTGGCTCCAATGGCTAGTGATGACTACGATAGTGAGTCTAGTGACTGGAGTTCGGTCTACACGGAAAGCGATGAAAGCAGGACTGACGAGTCCAGCGTCACAGACAGTGGAAGCCTTACTGACAGCGATAGCGCATCGACCAGTTCTACGGATTCTACCCAGCGCCATCGCCCACTAATGTAATTCAATAGGCATCATTCAGTAACTTGTTGATCTGAGAGGTTATTGACTGACAGCTATGCACAGCCTTATGTGTGTGTGTGTTTTAGGCATAGTAAGCGCATCGATTCTGGCACTCTTATCGATCTTATCCATATCAGGTTCCAGTGGCAGCACTGCCCAATCGCAATTGCACCCAGGATAACCTATTGTTGTTTAATCGACTGGTAGTGAGTGCAGTTTAACCATAATTAAACCTTGCTCAATGCAACAGGACTCCTTGCGCCAACCGATGCCTTTGAATGGTACACTTGTGCGCAACAGCGTGAAAGATGCCCACTGATCCAGTAGTGGTATGTAAACATGTATCTGGGTACTAAAGTGAGCTACCTTTTTTCCTGACCGTAATCCTATTCAGGCTTTTTGGTCTGCCTGACCTTGTGCTCGTTCCTTACCAGGCGATGCCATTGGCATTAGCAGCTGTTAAGTGATTGGAAAGATGTGAAATGGCTAGAGCTATTGGTTTGCTTAAAAAATTGCTTAATAGTAATGATTAGAGCGGTTATATTAACTTATTAAAAAAACTAGCAAGTGCAACTGAACTCTCACTAGAAAAAGGTATGTTTCATGTAATTACGTAATGGCTAGCGCTTAGTAGGAACATCGCAATAAAATGAGCATATGCATTTGGTGCAACAAAGGAACCTAGCCAAAAATTTTTAGGGGCATCGAGTGAACTGAGCCTTTCCTTTAGTTATTATTTTCACAGCCTTACTAGCTTTTGAATAGGCAATTAATGCTCAAACATGCTAAGGCATACCTTATTGCTATGAACCAAATCTCGGCATCAGCTGTTTATTTACCTGTTATAATTTAGCTTACCAAAAATATTTGGGCAAAGTTGATATAGAAATATTCTCATCAATGGTAAAGAGTACATTGGACCAGTGCTGCTGTGCTTGAGTAAAGGAGAAAAAGACGCTGCCATCGTCGTTGAGACGAGCCCCGCGCCATCCACACATTTTATCGCAGCCAATGGCGTCGAATGGCGCCCAGGGCCAACGGTGACACGCTGTGTTCTTTACCCATTGTCACCAGGGCGCTTTTCTTTGCTTTCTCGCTGCCAATGGCGTTGTCTCCTACCTTTGCTCGCACCGGCCAATGCAGCAGTGCCCTTGTAGTGGACACTGCTGTATCTCGCTGGCGCCCTGCTGTGCCACGCCCATGACCAGCTGCCGTGCTATGGAATCCAAAAAAGGGACCAGCTGTTGCCCTAAAGCGAGTGCATGGCTGGCAAGAGTGCTCGGTCCGGGGCATTCTTGAAACACTGCGCCCTTTTTATCCACTGGCCATAACCAGCAACCATGTCTGGCCTATTCGTCTGGCTAACGGCCATACTTTGATAAGGAAAGATGATCAGTCCAGTCAGATGCTAGACTGTTTCTTCTTTCCTTGAGATCGAGCAAAAATCCCCAAGTTTGCCTGGGCGGACGAACCAGGGAAGCAAACCATGCTTGATAAAAACAACCATGGCATTGCTCTCACCCAGCGGTCATTGGATAATCATCAGACCTATGGCTCATTTAGGCTGCTTTTCGCTCATTAGTTGACTGCCCACTCGTAAATAATGAAACAAAGTGTTACTACCAAAAAAAAACCCTAAACAGAACGCGGTTCAGTTAGACGGACTAGATAATGCTACAATCGGCAATAAACCGATCATAGATAATTACCGCTTGACTATTGCTACCCAAGAAGGATCGTTTATATAACTATTGGCTGTGTCGACACATGCAAACTGAAATGAATACTATTTCAAAGAGCAATTATCGGTGCTAGCCCGACTTGACTTGAATTATGTAGAGCGAATGTAGCACTAACGGTAATGGAGGGTGAAATGCGCACATATGTCCAAAAGGAAGAAAAAAACCCATGCCAAAGATCCAAGCTCTAGACTGGACTTAGAGTTTGGGCGATTCGCCCGTTAGGGTTTTAAACACTTGAATATACTTGTCGATAGTATTCTGGACAATGTGGTCGGGCAAATCGATGCTTGTTTTACCGTCGAAATTGATACTGATCAAGTAATCCCGCAGGTACTGTTTGTCATAGCTTTTAGGGCTGGTGCCTGGTTGGTATGCCTCGGCATCCCAGAAACGTGACGAGTCTGGCGTCAGCACTTCGTCGGCCAAGACCAGAGCATTGGTTGCAGGATCGCGTCCAAACTCAAACTTGGTGTCGGCAATAATAATCCCACGGGTTAGGGCGTAGGTATGGGCCCGCTGGTAAATGGCCAACGCTGCCTGTTCGATGGCTTGAGCGGAGGTATCCCCGATGAGCTCACACACCTTGCTGGGGTGGATGTTTTCGTCGTGATCGCCCAGTTCAGCTTTGGTGCTAGGTGTAAACAACGGTGACGCTAGTTTGTCACTTTGGCGCAATCCGTTGGGCAAAGGGATATCGCACACGGACTGTTTAGCGCAGTATTCCTTCCATCCAGACCCTGAGATATAGCCGCGCACAATGGCTTCGATGGGGAAAATGGCCACTTTCCTAACCAGTAGCGAGCGCCCTTCCAGCTGTTCGCGGTACTGCTGGACGTGCTGGGGCATCGCTTCTATATCGGCGGTGATCAAGTGGTTGGGGACAATGTCCTGCAGTAATTTGAACCAAAACACGCTGATTTGGGTCAGAATCTTGCCCTTGCCGGGGATGCCCTGGATAGGATACGGTTGCAGTGATTTGATCAGTGTCAGGCATAGCGCATATGGTCAGTGGTTGTCCTGTTTGTACACAGGAACGTGTCGCCAACGATGTTCCAAGAGACACCTGCGCTCCAGTCAGGCATTTGAATAGGTCGAGACCTTCCTCAGGGGCTTGGCCCCTAAAGGCTGCCGCTTTGCATTATACTTACAGTGTTCATGACCACATCAAATGCGCTGATTCGATCCGTTGCCACAAACAGCAACGAGTCTTCGGTCACCTGGTACAGATCCCGCACCTTGCCGCGGGACAGCAGCGTCAAGGCCGGACAGTCGCTTTGTAAAAGAGCTGCCATGGTAATTATGGAATATCGAAATGGGGCCAGTAAACAGCATTCGCTGTAACAGAGCAACGCGGTAAGAAGCGTGGTCAGTAGACAGAACCCATTTTTTGGTCCCTTGCGCCTCTACTTGGCCCAGCCCATACTAGGGCCCTAAAGAATCAGGGGATGGTGGGAAGAAAAAATAATGCTCTATGACTGCAACTGATGAGACCAGCTTGGGCGTCAAGTCAGGTCACCGTAACAAAGCACTGCCCAGGCCGCCTAAACCCTACTACAAGGCCTGTTCTTATGTTTGACGCACGAATTTATAACGGCAACTCATGACCCCATACCAGTACATAGGAGTCCGCCACTGGTCATATTTTTAGGGCAAAGGCATCGCATCTTATTCCTGTAAAGAAGGGACTAGAAAAGCGTGGTAGTTTTCAAGCCAAGCATGTATTTTGAAGGCAATGTTTGCGCTGATTAGGAAATGCAACTTTGTGAGAGCCTTACCACCAAAAACTGCCTAGCAACAGATCAGGTTTTAGGGAAGGTGGTGATGGATATCTCACATTCAAATTTTTGTCATCGACTGGACATTAACCACTTACCAGTTGCCACTATCCACCTGATGCCTATCGACTAGCTCCAATACTGTTTGTGTTCTCAACCGCATGGCATGTCAGCTAGACGACTAGTTCTTTTTTGTGCCAAGTGCCAGGTTGCAAGGTTGCTGTTGTTCTAGGTGGTCAGTGAATCCACGGGTCCCTGAGAACAAGGGCTAAAAAACAGAAAGGAACAATCCCAAGACACCATTTTGGTACTCTGGGTTTTCAGTGGAAAGCTGATTGGGTAGTAGTGGATGGCATACAGCTATAGTCCTAAACCATGCACGCTGGCTCTTCATTTGTCAACAATTGCTTGGCTTCAACTAGGACAGCTGCCACCAACCAATATTGACGCCATGCTTAAAGTACGTCTGCAGTTTTTGTCATGGCTGCCTCGCAAAAGGATGCTCGCCGGCGTTTAGTGTCAACAACCATGTTGATTTCCGGCTAGTCTTGTGGTTTTAGCCCCCTCCCTTTTGCCCCCACAAGCACCTTGTGAACAGGCTCCGAATACGGACCAAAGTCGCAAAGACCCCCACTTCTAGGGCACAAACCTCTGTGGATGCGTACACGTTGCGAGTGAGGCCGTTGCGTTGAAGCAAGGGACACCTAGTTGCTGATTGACCCGTGATTTGCCTTGAGCGGTTTGGAGGTGGGAAAACGGGTAGTAGAGCTGCAACCAATCCCGTGGTGCTGGATGCTATACCATGCTTGGCGAAAATTTTAGGGAAATTCCAATGGGGCCTAACCATGATTGTCAACGCGCTGCTTTCCCTACTGTGCTCGTCAGCTGCGGCACTCCTACCCCCACTTCCCTCCAACAAATCCCAATCCCTGTTGCCAATCACGTATTTACCTTGGTGGTCCATAGGGATCATGTTGTCTTCCTTGCAGTCAAATTCCACTACCATTTTCGTGCAAGGTTGGCGTAACATGCCATCTATTGGTAGACGGGGCCTATCACTTGCAACATTGCATCCTTAATGTTACTTGCCCAGGGCCTGGCAATCCATATAGCTGTTTTCCTACTAGGCGAAAAAAACAGAGCACCCGCCCTGCACAGTTGTGACATGGCTTAATTGGTTCTAGGTAGGCCAATCAGGTGATGCAAAGAGCTCCGACTCAGCTGGTATTAGCGAATCACCCGCTTGGCCGGCTCCGTTTGGTGGCAGCTGATACCTGCAGGCGCTCGTATGTCGACAACCCTGCTGACCCCTTGGTCCATTCAGTGTTGGCGTTATTCTCAGGAAATCCTCCTCTATCCTTGGAGCAGGTGATCGTGGGAGCGGTGCTGGTCAACCAGCCAAAATACGTTGCTGACGCTTGCTCGCTCTAATTGGCAACAAGTTGGTCGCGACCCGTTTCAAGCTAACCGTGGATAGGTAAATAAAGTGCACCCAGCTTGGCTTTACAACCCTTTTATCGCCCTCTTCGGCCGGATTGATTATCGCTGGTTTAGGAATCATGCCTTTGACAGGTGCAGCGCGCCTTACGTTGGCACACTTGCTAGGCACTGCCTAGCTTGGACAAAAAAATAAAGCCGATTACTTGCACCAATGAGCAGTGACAGATGTGCCTTGTCTCCTTTCTATGCGTCATGCTGTACCTCAACGCCTAGCGTATGCCACTGGCACTGATTACCTTTTACCCTCACTCCACCCTCTGCGTCCACCCGTTCTCAAAGTCCTAGAAAGTCTAGTCGCATCACCTCGACTTGATCGTCGGAGTGGGACTGGTGACATTGGCTTGAGCCCACCAAGTCTTAACCAGTCAGCAAGCGGCCAACAGCACAGACCTGTGGTGGCACGATAAAAAACAAATTATCTGCTAGATTGTACAGTCTCCTGGCTACCGCCATGGATTCCTGCTCTGATCTCCGAGAGTGCATTTTCTTATAATTTAAGTTGTAGCATTTACCCGTGACTTGCCCTATTCGTCCAGGTGCACAGCTGTTTTAAATTTCACCAGTAATCCCGTGGTGAATAGCTGCATTGGCCCTTGCGCTCCAGCTATGCATTTCGCTGCTTGGTTGTGCAACTAAAGGTCCGCGTGGTTTTACAATTGTTGCCAATTTTTCTCACAGTTCCTCGCCTGTTTCAAATGATGCCATGCTCCTATCCATACTATAACTCTCCAAAAAAAACTGCTCAGCATGTGGATTTCTAATAGCCGTAGTGCACTGGCCCATGAGCGTCGTTGGCAGCGCCGAGATGTACGAAAAAGGTCGATGATTGTCGCCCAACTGGATTGGTCAAGGGCGGGCGACCATCGTTTTCCAATCTAGGCCGTCTAACAATGCTGAACTGGAGTGCGGACGCGATGCCCACAAACAGACTAATCATATTCCCATGCGTGCTTTGGGCAATGGAGTTTGTCCGGTTTCTCCCCAGACTATTACCATACCAGTTGCTGTTGTTGAAGCAGGCAAAAGGGTTAGTGCAAACAAGTGGCCTTTGCCACGTTTGATCCAGTAGCTTCATATATAATTCCATACCACGATTATCACTGTGCATTCCATTCCAAGCACACCCTAGTAACACTCGTTACACGCAATCGATAATAGATACTTTGAGAGCCACTTGGACCCAACATATGAGGCGAATACATGTTCCTGCATCCAGTTGTCCTTGTCGCTCAATTCCAACAAAGTGGGCCACCATCCTTTAAGAATGCACATATTCGGCAAGCGATAGTCAGGGTAGGCTTTTATTGTCCAGGGTCAGACGTGAAAATCGTTGGCCTCTCTGGGAACAAACAACAGCACGTCGTTACTTGTTTGGTATGTTCGAACTGGCGGTGGTGGGTGGGTGAGAAATAAGTCGCGCATACCAACCATATTGGCTAGCAATGCCGAGAGCGTGTGTCTATACGTGTAAGTGTGCGAAAAACTTGGCGCACGGGTAGACGTTGGCCAAATGTTTGCACCACCAGGGTTTGCAATGGGTAACAACGTTACTAACCTTTTGCCCGCTATGGCCGAAACAGTTTTCTGTGCAGACAGAAAATGAATATATATATAGGCGAGCATGTTCCCCCTTCAATTGACATACATCGACAACTTCTCCTACCACCACTACCCTTAATCTATTCGACTCCCTCTTTTCCTTTATTTACATTGAACAACCTTAGCATGGTGTCCACTCGCCTCACCCTCTTGGCCATTGTTGGTCTCGTCTTGGCTGCTAGTCAGCACGTTGCCGCTGGTCCGGCTCGTGACAATGGCCCTGCGTACCTGAACCGTCGTCAAATGAGCGGTGGCAACGAAGGCGGTGCTGGTGGTACTGGCGGTGGTGGTTTTGGCCAGGGCTTTGGCGGCGGTTGGTAATTCCTGCCCAACAGCAAGCTCTGCTGCATGGGGTGCTGCCCTCTACCCACTCGCAAGCATGACTGATACCTAGTCTGTTAGCCACCAGCGTTTATTTTTTCTCTCTGGTCGCCTCTCTATTTTTCGCTCGCCGGGTGACAGTGCAGCCGTGGTACCTAGGCGCATCAAGCAGTCGCCTGCTGTGGAAGACTGGTCTAGTGTTACGGTGCTGACAGGTCTTGGCACCGTTTCAAGCCGCCCACAATATCCTGTTACTTGGCTTTGGTGTACTTTGCGTAGTTCAACGGCTGTCACTGACACCACAGGCTTGTTGACTTCCTAATCATCGTAATAATAAACCATCATCTGGGTTATTTGTGCGCAGCACCAGTTACATGGACCTCTGATTCATAGAGCTATCTGATTTATCTGGCAGGCTTGACTAGGCAATAGACTCGAGATTCTGCCCCATACTAGTGGCGTTGGCTAATTTTTAACAGCCGTCGATCCGAAGCGATACTATGGGCCACCTTGTCTCATCATCGTTGAGGTACCGTGGGAATATGGCTTCAGCTCCAAGTGGAGCGAGGGAAGCCAGGTATTACCTCTAGCTACGATTGTCAGGTGAGCGTAGATTATATGCGAAACCAGTGTAAGCGTTGCGGTTGGGGCCACTTCTAGCCAACACCACAGAGACGGGCCCCCAACACCTCTCATCCGCCGAATGCTATTATGCTTTACCCAATGATTGGTAGGCAGGCGCTGGACATTGGTAGACTGCCTCCTTTTAAAAACCGCATCTCAGTAGAGAGTACTAGTCGTCATTGGATGTCATACTACATCGTATAACTGAAAGGGCAACTGCCATCGACTCTATGGTTTTGCGCTTCGACCACGCTATAGCCATGTCTGGGTTGAAATTATTTTCCAGCTACAACAAAAGGAAATCGATGCCGACTTCAAAAGGATCTGGAAAGGCCGAGCGTGTCGGTTAATGCAAACATACATGCGGTACCTGCGATGCAGCCACTGACTGGTGAGCAGCGCGCCTTTTCTGTTTCCAATCAACCCTCTGTCCTGACTTCAGCTTGATCAGCTGCGACAGCTGGCACTTTGATGGCCGTGTCGGATACCTCCAATAAACGAGTAGCACAGAACACCAAACCAGTGATTTGCCACCAAGGTTACGTACTTACAAACCACTTTCCTTTGATTGTCTAGTTCAACAGGCATCTACCAATGGCCGGTGGCTCCATTCAGCCACGTCAAACCATTTTGCACTCACTCTTTTTCTCTAAAATAAAAATGTTACAAATTTCATTTTAGGCAAGGTGAATGGAAGTGCGAGTGGATTAACCAAGGGCGCTCGTTTTTTTCTATTTTTATTTGCCAACAAGCGCAGAGTGACGGGATGCTCAGGTGGCATGACATATTCCCCAACACACTCATACACTGAGCCTTGACGTTGGCAGCGAGCCGCTGTGGACCGCGTCCCTGAACGCTCGCTGTACCCTGCCAGTGTCTGATTGACAATCCCACATTGCAAGCTTCAAGGGTACCACTGGTGCAGGTTGCACCAGACAGCCAAAAAGGGATCGCACACTAGCCTTGGTTCCAAGGAAACAGTTGACATGGGGGATTATCGGGCCCTGCACTTCTCCACTTGACTACTTCCGCTTGAAATTGCTGGTGAATAGGGGGCAGCTGTCTGCCTTTGGGGTGATAACTGGGCAACGGTTAATAGGTGCTACGTAAACCTATGGGAACGAACAGCTCCAAGTTATCCGCCATTTGGCTTACGCTGCCAACCCAAGCGCCCTGGTGCACCATCTCTATCTATCACGCGGTGCCCTATGCCTGGGCGACACCCTGGCAAGCAGCATTATGGTAGGCTACTTACATCAAGGTCAGCAGCGTCAATCGTCGTTAAACCCATGCACATCCTTTTCGTTGGCTGTCGACATAATAGCAGGCAGCTTTCCAGCGCCCTGATTGGGTCACACATACCCACCTCCATGGTTGGAAAGGCCAAACTAGTGGCTGCCCTGGCGCGTGTTTCATTTGGCTCCACTTGGAGCGACAGAGTTGGATCGACCCATGTTCTCTCCTGCCACCACTCACCTCGCACCAATTCTTTTTTGCCATGCCCTGGCTAATGGTCGACAACAAGCGATATAACGAAAACAAAAAACCATACGGGCCGTGAAATGAAGCGACACAAGCGCACCACTGGTCGTCGTGCAGGCCTAGCGTGCTTCAAAACTCCGCTTGCTGCATGGGCATTGGCGACAGTCCGGTGCTCTTTTCAATAGATTGCCCAGCTCACGGAAGAGAAAGTGTTAAGTGATTTCTTTTTATGGTAGGCTCAGCGACAGGACTAATATGGTAGCTGATGCAAAAGAGGATGCGACAGGCCATGACAAGACGATCATTCCGAGCCTGCTCTTGAAACACTAAAAAAAACCTTCTACAAAGGCGCAGGTAAATTCGTGATGCCAGACAGCTCTGCACCAAATGGCGAGTGCCTGCCCGACTGTGCTCTCTGCTGCCGTCAAAAATATAAATAGGAAGGGCTCAGGTCTGTTCAAGTGTCATTCAATCCACCTCACTCTTCCACGCACACACACAGACGCATCCTTCATCCCTTGACACTACTATCTACCAGGCACTTTTTGCCATACCCGGTCGCTACATCACCTCCTCCCCCCTCCCTTTTCAACTCAATCATCATGGTGTCCACTCGCGTTGCTCTGTTTGCCGTTGTCGGCTTGATCTTGGCTGCAGGCCAACACGCTGCCGCTAGTCCGTCTACCAACAATGGTCGCTCGCACCGCGCTCGTCGTCAAATTAGTGGTGGCTCGGGCGGCGATGCCCAAGGTACTGGTGGCAGTGGCTGGGGCATGCGCTTTGGCGGCTGGTAACTCCCCTCTACCCTATGCCGCCTCGCAATTCTCGTGCTAGTAATGGCAGCATTGAGGAATTGATCGGTAGGACTCGACGACTCCAGCGTTGTCGGCACTTTGGTTGCTATTCCCTCCCTTCGACTTTATAATTGTTATACTTTATGGCGACGTAGGGTGGCTAGGTGACCCATTCGACTGCCCCCTTGTCCAGCGCAAGGAACTGTACCTGCTTTGGCTTAACGACCCTTCCACGGCAAACACTGTGTGGGAGGTGTTCTAGCCATTGCTTAGCTAGTGGGTTGACTTAGTCTACTATACGTTTAATTTGTCTGGCTAATAAACCTCTATCCCAGAGCATAGTGTGCAACGCGGTATCGCAATGTG
>JANBQA010000123.1:0-26513 GCA_027576955.1 Dimargaris xerosporica
GTGGGTTTGGATCCAGGCCAAGGCAAGGTAGGCTTTGGTGAGCCAGCAAGAGCGCCAGCCACACTGGCCACCGCCACAGCGCTCAGTAACTTGATATACATGCCAGATCAGAGATGCAGCAGGCCTGATGCTTTTAACAGGCAACCAAAGGCTAAACAAAGTATTACGGACGAGCAAAAAAAGATGACCAAAAAGGAATACTTGGCTGCTATACAGTGGTTATTTAAATCGTTGACGCTTGGTGCTTCGTGTGGGGAACATCAGAGAAACGAAAACAAAAAAACGGCAGAGCATACGGAAGCCACGATGGCACCATGCCATGTAACACAGGGATGTGCTGGTGACGGTGGCCTGCAAATCATTGCAAGTGTAGCAGGGCCTACACGACCGTGTGTTTCCTCAGTGCGTCGGACCCGATGCTTGGTGCACCCAGAGTGGTATGAATTGAGAATACAAGCCCTCATTGGGGAGTTTGGAAAAAAATTTCGAAATCGTCACCGATTCCAAGCAGTTTGAGTGCAGCCATGGTCTTTGGCCTAGGCAGGCAGGCGATTTTATGGCAACTATGAGACTGTTGCGGTTTGGCAATGGTTGGCACTTGGGCACCATGGCTTTTGGGGAGCTCGCCGCGCTCGTTGTAGGAAAGTACAGCAAAGAATGGGTAATGCCACCAAAGCGAGCGCAGAGGCCCAAGTCATAAAGAAAAACGCCCCTACACAAACATGAGTATATAAACGCCGTGCATTGAGCGCGATCAAGTGCGCTTCTTGTTGACATTGGTATAGCCGATCCCAACGGTCGTCAGTAGAACTGTTTTGTTTTCCGGGTCAGGCTTAATCTTGAACATTACCCCAAAGACCTTGCGCAGGTCCCGCAGGTACTGGATGGTAAAGTCTGTGAGGCGACCTAGCCGTATTTTGGACACGTCCTCCGAGTTGACGACCATAAACAGCAGGGGTAGCCACTGGTGAGCGCTATCAAAATTGCCGCCCTTGCGGATCTCGCTCAGCAGCCGTTTAGCGACGCCTTGGCCGACGTCCTCGGGCGTAGCTCCAGATTCGGCCGTCAATTCGGCTGAAAGCAGGACACCTGTGGTACTCTCGGCTACCAGGGAGGCGCCGTAACCAGGCGATTTCCCGGCTTCGGCGCCCTTGAACGCGTCCGTGTACAGGTAAATATCAGGAATATACCGATTGATGACCGAGCGGATGGAGGACATGGTGCGGTTGGGTAGATCGGGGGACACCCGCGTGGAATAAACAATCCCACGAATTCGCTTGATACGGCCCTCGTCGGTGAGCATCACGGGGGTGAGCGAGTTCACTACGGGGCATCGAAAGAACACCTCACCGCCGCCGTTGGGCATCGATCCTCGCTTGACCACCTTGAGCTCAATGCCATCCGCCTCGACACCAAAATGCCGTAGATGCATCAAGGTGACCGTTCGGATGGTATCCACTGATAAGTCAATGTTGTTTGCGGTGACACCAGTGAGCGTCAGCGCCAGCGGCTGTTTGCAAAATGGTGCCAGCGCCAGCACCGCTTCCAAAAAGTAGCCCACCGAGCGACTCGTAGGACACTCGTGCCGAACCTTGCCGCCCATCAGCGTGCCTGGTTTGTACGCAATTGACGTACCCGTATAACTGATCTCTAGAACTGACCCATTGGTCAGCTTCTCCAGCAAGCGGAGAAAGCTCGCCTCGTAATCTTTGAGCCCGGGCGTGTCACTCGCCGGTCGGATTTTGTCGACGCGCAGAATCTTGTTGCCCAGCGTGGCCATTACCAACCGCTGTCGAAGCGATCCATGGCCTTCAAATTTGACCACTGGTCCGTTCGCCATGACCGTGTCGCAGCGCAGGTATCAATGGTGGCCAATGTGGGTGGGAAGCGCAGTCAGTGTATGCCAAGCGCCCAATTACTGACAGTTGCCTTTCCCGACCAACAGGAATAATATATATATATTAAACTGGAATACGCAGCAGAGTAACCCGGAGAATGGTCTTGAACACTGTCACTGTTCGACTGGCATATTTGCGCTGTGGAGGGGTCAATTGTTTGCGATGCATTTGCGCAGCCAAAGCCAGGTATTTTTTTTTTTACCTGGCCACATTTTGGAAAAAAATGTGTAGGGAGCATTTGGGCTAAAAAAATTTGGCGCTCTGGGAATTTATATTTTATTACATGGAGCGTGAGCGGATGCGCCTAAAGCGCTCTGGCATCAGGCACTGCATTGGTGATTGGCTCAGTTCTTTTGCAGAGCGTATGCCAGACACGAAGACACCTAACCAACGACAACAAATGATACGTTGCCCCTATCTGGGGTATGTGGCGTTCATTCCTGGGTGTTTGAAGTTCTCGGGTTTCAAAAGTCCACCAAACCCTGCAGAGCAGGGCGCTACGGAACGTAACGACTGCAATACTCGACGCTGGTTTTTATTACTCTTTTCACACACCACTGCCGGGGCGCATCATTCGCGCACATATTCGAAAAAAAAAGAGAACGCAGGCACATTGCTGTCTAGATACTGTGATTGTAATGGCCACACGAGTGAACCACCACTCGTGATTAGGGCCTCCCAATGGCCATGGTAGCCTAGGAGCGGTGGTGGTCGGAGGCAGTACGTAGCAGCGCCTTACCCGATAATGAGGGTGTCGCCGTTGATTTCGTAGTTGGGCACCTCCAGGTTGAGTGGCGCAGGGCCCTTGCGAATACGGCCTGAGATATCGTAGTGGGACCCGTGGCAGGGGCAGTACCAGCCGCCAAAGTCACCCGACTCCCCGACGGGCACGCACCCCAGGTGGGTGCAAATGCCCAGCATGACGAGCCATTCGGGCTGCTGCACACGGTCAGCATCGGTCTGGGGGTCGCGCAGGCTGCTGATATCAATTTGGTTGGCCTCCTCAATTTCTTCGGGGGTGCGATGGCGGACAAACACGGGCTTACCGCGCCACTTGATGATGACGTTTTTACCCTCGGGGATGGCGTTCAAGTCAACCTCCACCTTGGCCAGCGCCAGCACATCAGCCGATGCGCTCAGGTTGGCCAAAAACTCGTGTACCGTGTTCTTGGCCACGGCAGCAGAGATAAAGCCCGTCGTGCCCACCATAAAGTACGTCAGATTGCGCGACGTGTAGTCTCCGGATTCCTTGCGGTACGCCGAAAAGTCGGGGATCTGGGTCGTACCAGCCCCGGCTGCCGGCCCATCCGTAGCGTACAGGCGCTTCTGGTAAATGGCCGACATGGGTGCAGTTGTCACGGGCGTGGTAAACATTTGGCGTCCAAAGGGACCGGAGAGCTGCAAGTTGCGCTGGACTACTGCCGTCGACAGTTTGGCCGGTTTGGTGACCGCGTGCTTCAAACTGGACTGGGCCACCAGCGCCTTCCACACCGCCTTGCCCACGGGGGCTGTCACATAGGTCTTATTGACCACTGCGGCGGCCTGCATGACAGATAGAAAGTGTAGCAGAGGAGAAAGGGTGGAATGACGTGTCCACCAGCAATCGGAAATAAGAAGAAAAAAAAAGGCCACCAACTTGAATGCAATATTCTAAGAGATAGGCACACACATACCTTGATCTGAACTTGCCGCAAGAGAATGACGCTCCAGCGATATACACATACACTGTGCATCGCGGTTGCCATCACCGCGGTATTGCCCCGTTTCACTCTAGGCCGTGCCAGCGTGAGCTGTTGCCCCCCAAAAATTTGGTTGGGGATCGTGGGCTTCATTACAAGTCAAGGCAGCAGCGGCGGGGAGTAATACCCAAGAAAAAGTGGCAAAACTCCCATGACCGGCTAGCTAACAACAAATCAAGTCAGTGTCTCACGTGAACGAAGCGTTCTTCCATTGCTCAAGCTCTCACAACCACTTTGGTGAGTGCATAGTGTGCTCCATTACCGCCCCCCAAAAAACTCCACCGCCAACAAATTACTGGTGGGCAAGGCCAAAAAAGGTTTATTGATGGATAACCGGTATCAAGTGGACTAACCCACGCGGCCCATGCCAAATAGCAGCTGCACTAATATTTGTATCAAAACGCACACGTAAAGCTCATCGGATGCACGGCCAGCGTGTGTAAATCCACTAACACAATCGTCTGGGTAGTAGAAAAGGCCGGCACGCAGACCACACGGCAAACCTGGCCCGCCGAACCTAATTATAAATAACATCCCACAGGAATGCATGAACAATGCTAGGGAATCATGGTTAAATCACGACACCAACGATACAAGCGCATCTATCT
The DNA here is from genome assembly GCA_027576955.1 of Dimargaris xerosporica. Classification (NCBI taxonomy): domain Eukaryota; kingdom Fungi; phylum Kickxellomycota; class Dimargaritomycetes; order Dimargaritales; family Dimargaritaceae; genus Dimargaris; species Dimargaris xerosporica. The sequence goes on from JANBQA010000123.1 coordinate 4,246, forward strand.
CAAGACAACAGCATATGAATGAGAAAACCATTGACCCAACCAATCTTGTGTTGCCATCGGCAGCAAAGTATCGCGCAAGCTGACCTACCTTGTACCAGCTGGGACGCAAACTGGGATTGGTTGCCAATGGCGTAGATATGTGGGGTCTCGGTCAGTACAAAGGGGTCTTTATCCACAAATGGGTAGCACCACAACGTATCTGGCGCCGATGGAGTAATATGTCGGCACCGAAGGGTCAGCTCAGCCATCTCTAATGGAGTGACCTGGGGGCAGTATTTGCAAGCGTCGGCAATCGTCTGGCCAGACACACCGAGGAGCGATAGCCCCTGAAGGTCCAAACGGGCAGGGTTGGTGACAGAGGTCAGCGTCGAGTGGCGAGCAGCGGTTGGAAATAGCGAGATATGCAGTGGTTGTTGGGGCAAGACCTGGTTCACTGGATCGTGGTCTCCAGGTAAGAGAGCCACCGACACCGAGGCACAGAGATCTCCAAGAAACTGATCCAAGTGGTGGAGCCCATCCTTGGCCGCTGCTCGATCTTTTGCAGCATCGCTCTCATTCTCACCCTCATCAGTGATATGTAGTTTTTCGCATTGCGCTTCTAGCCCACCCGTGCTAAGCGAGTTACCAAGCACGACAACCTTGGTCACCTGCGCAGCAAGCGCCTGTTCACCCGATGCGCCGAGTTGACCAGTGACAAATTCTTTGAGTAGCTCGTAGGCCATGGCATTGGCCGTGGCTGCGGGGTCACCAAAGTTGAGCCCTGACACCAGCGCTACGTACGCGGGTGGCAAAGTGTCTGAGCCGTCAACTGGGCTTGGGAGTGAATGTTGCGGACCTAGTCCAGGGTAACAGACATCATGCACTTCGAAATCGCCGGTTAAATTCTCGCATCCCAGCAAGCCCACCACCATTCCAGTCACAAAGGGCGCTTGATGCACCATATCACCCACGAGGGTAATGCGGCTCGACTCGTCCTCCAAGAAGTACGCATCCTCATCGGTTGCGTACGTGCTGCGTTCCGGTGGCGCCGTAATCCAGAGCTCCTTGCTCAAATCATCCAGCACGTTGGGCCGCAGCTTTTTGTCGCAGTAAACCGTGCCCACGACAAAGCAAATTTCCCCAGGTGGGATGTTGGTCACCTTGGCCGCAAACGTTGGTAGCGGTGATGGCGATGCCTTGGATGAGCCATCACCCCCTGCCGGCGAAAGCCATTTGTCGTGCGCAGCAGTGGTGGCAGCTTCTTTGAGCGCGCTCAATCGCAGGTAGTATAGGTTGGCATATTGCTGGCGGTAGGATCGCTGCGCCACCAAATAGTCTTGAAGCGTGGACGCAGGATCCGCTTTGGTTGCTAGTATGTGGCGCTCATAGTGGGGCTCTGGCGATATGGTCTCAGCAGGTGCCAAGAGTATCTGTGTAGGCCTAGGAAAACGGTGCCGCATTCCGCCAACCAATGTTTGGTCCAGGCCAATAAGCGCAGAGGTTAGGTAACCATCCACGCCTTACTATGCTCTATTGGTAGGTGGGCACGGCCAAGAGGCAAGCCAACGGCAGTCGTCCTGTCGACGTTAGCCTAGATTCACTTACACTTTCAGGGCAGACCGTTCTAGCACACGGCTCATGGTCGCCAAGGATTGCAGAGGTTGTTCCAGGCAAGGGGGGTACGTTACTAATCCACGCAATGTAAGTGTTGAACGCCCATTTCTTTGAAGTAAGGTCAGTTACCAATAGCGTCGGAATTAAACTGAGTGGCCTGAGTTCTGAGCGCCTTTTAGTGAGCTAGCCACTGTTTTGATTTTTCGCAGCTTGGGCTGATGCCATTGTTGTTTTTTTATTAGTCCCATCATCCATGGTAATATTATGTTCTACCCTCCTGAAGTTGCAGCGCCAGATGGCCACCTGTCGCTACTTCGTCAAAAAAAATGCTAGGCAACCGTGGTTGCGTTTCCCTTACACCAGAAGTGACCGACTAGTGTTTTTCAAAAAACTCACAAGGACAATTACCCATGACCGGGCTCGTCGACGGATAAACAGGGCATTTAACAATACTGGACAGCCACAAACGCACCAACGGGACCCAGCAGCCTTAACCCAGCTGGTCATGATGCGTAAATGTGGCATAGAGTACTTTCGCCTTGTATCGGCAGCCAACCTAGCCTGGGCGAGCGCCAGTGCTGCCACTGGCAAACACACACATATACTCGACAGTTACGATATAAGGTCCTGTGCGGCAATTGCGTTTTAAACCCTGCATGCTTACGATTAACCATGCCCATGAATAGTAAATAGTCAGACCCACTACAAACTATCCCCTTGACGCTCATGCGTAAATTTGTTCTGTTAGACCTTCCTGTCTGTGCTACACCTGCGCCCATTCAATAACCGTGCTATAACCGGTACCAGGTCAAAGTATTTCGCGACCTGAGGGCACTCTAGATGTATTTTTTTTCTCTAAACCTCTCATTTTCAATTCGAGGTCTTTACTAGGCGTAACAAAGTATATGCTCGGTAGTCACCAAGCCAACAAACCTTTGCACCCAGCAATGCCCTTCAGTTCGTTGCTGCACTGGCGACGGTAGACCAAGTGACGCAATGCAGCTTGTGCTTAGCGCTTTGGTAATGTAAGAGTAACAGAAACTTAAACTAGAACTTTATTCCAGGCTCAGAAAACAAGTGCTCTTTGGCTGCTAAAAGTGAGAAAGATAAACACAACAATGGAAAGGCAGGTCAATATCTTTTACCCTTCATGGCTAAGGACGGTTGATGGGTTTCATAGCTAGGCATGTATTGTCTAACAATAATGCCTTCATTTGAAATGCTCATGCCACGATTAAGTATCTCCATAAAATATGCACAGTCTCTAGTACTCTTAGACGCTTGCAGGTCTAATTTTTTGGGTACTTGCTTAAGGTCTTCTTTTGCAAAATCCGTTGCTGAGCTGCGATCAAAGCACTTAACAAACCCATCCTCATCAAACCCATTCTTTTCAAGCTCACGGCCGCTAATCACTCGCCCAGCAAATTCCATGGCCTGTTCATTTTTGGGGATGTGAAGTGCCACAAACGCTGCTTGTTCAAAAAAGTTGAAGCCCGTTTTGTAACTGCTTACTTTCATAAACGCTTTTAAGTAGTCATTTTTCATCACCAGTTCGATGAAGATGGACACCTGTTCATAATATCCTTTTGCGATGTATCCTGTGATGAGCTTTAGGATGAGCTCAAAGGCAACAAGGTTATTGAAGGTCAGCTGCGCCCAGGGTTCGTCACCTCCAATAGCGCCACTGTCAAGGATATCGTAGAGGGGCACTCGCTGTTTTTTTTATCAATTCAACAAGGCTGCCTTCCATGATAACTTCGAGGTATTTCTTCACCAGTGAAAGCATTCCCTCCACATAGCCAGCATTGAGTGCGCCTAAAAGTCCCGTGTTTACTTCCAAAATAGGTACGTCCTTGTGGCTGTGTTGAAGTAATTTCAAAAACAGCGTATTCGAAAACTCGTAATTAATGTTGGGGTCCACCGGCGAATTCGTAAACAAGGCCTGGTACACCGGGTGTTCAAATTTGGGGCTGGCGTTATTGTCGTCAAGTGTTGTCAGGGATTCTAACTTAAATGAACGCAGGTAGGCATTAATAATGTTATCTCGCAAACTGGCAATCATTAAACGAATGAAATGTGCTTTTGGTAATTTTAGTAACCATTCAATCCAACGCGCACCATGATCCTGGAGCTTGTTCAGCTGGGCCCAAAAGTAGACATCAAGACGGGCCATTGCGGCTAAACATCCCGTTTGGCGAAGACCACAATACATCTTTTTGTCCGAATCAGAAAAGGTAGGATCCCGAAAGTAATATTTTTCGATTGCCTGGATTGACACAACATAATGTCCCAGTCACATTGCAATAGTATTTGGTCATATTAATAGCTAGTTAGCTATTAGTGGAGTCTCAGGCTACTAGCACGTCCCTGCACTGTAAGAGCTATGATAAACATATCATTGCTTACCTCATAACTTGGATCCAATTTACCAACGGTCTCAGAACAGGAAGCTTGCGGCTGTTGTGATTCTGGCAAAGGAGAACGAGCAAGGCCAATTGTCGTTGGTGGGTTTTGATCAGGTCGTAGCCCAAGCCACCCTTTGATAATATCACGATTTCTATACCGTGGAGGTGCCGATGGATCTGGTTGCCCCGATGAGCCTTCGCCATGGTTTGTTGCAGCTTGTGTCTCGTCACCTTTGCTCCCCGGTGATTCAGATTGATATTGTTGCTCAGATTGATTAACGATAAATTTATATGGTGGAGGTGGTTCCAATGATTCCTCAGATGAGTTGCCGTCAGAGGAATGTAGTGATAGGTCATTATTGACATCATTTGACCGTGGGGTATCAGGCGGCGTTGTCTGACCCATGGCCATGGCCACTGTAGCCAACAGCAACAGAGTAGCTTCGTAACGCATGGTGAGAGGACGGAAAGCAGGGGTAGAGGGAGTGGATAAACCAAACGCAGAGTGCTTCTCTTTGCACTCTAAGTAAATGCGAAGGTGATGCGGCAGAATAGCTCAGGGCAAAGGTGGTAGAGAACTGGAGAGGTGGTCAACGAAGGCCAAGATGGTGGAATGCTCTGGAGGTGGCCAAACCACAAGTATTTATATGCAACATATTGTTTGCTGGCGGAAACGTGCAGGGCCTGGGCACGTCTGCTGGGGAACCGCTGGCTTCTCTGTTTGAAAAATGCTTGTGGTCTTTGCACTGGGTGGCCGACTGTGTGGTCGCTTTGCCAGCGCCTTTTACCAATGGGATGTCCTTTACGGCCCTTGTGCAAGGCGGCGTCACCAAGCGCACTTGTCCTGGCAAGGGTAATTCACACTTGACAATGGTCTTTTGCCGCTCCCTCGCTGCTATGGCAGAGTGGGCCTGTAGTTGTGCAACCATCCCTTATCCAATGCCAAGGGCAGCAACCATTTTGGGAGTGCTGTCGGCATTCAGTGCTTTTTGTTGGCGTGGATGGAGAGCAACAAAAGGAAGAGGTCCCTTGCTTACCTCGGGAGCACTCGAGGGCCATAACGAGAATAGCTTTCCTTTGCTTTCCATTGTGTTGACGAGGGACCCGGCGACACAAGTCGCCAGATTCTCACTGTAAAGGCCTTGGTCTACTTGCCGCTTTTACTTCTCTCTCCTTGTCAATGGAAAGAAAACAGGCGAACTACAGCGCCGGATGTCGTCAACTTTTGCAGACTGGAATCCTGTGCATCGCCTCGGCTTCTTATTTTCCTTTGTCTGGGCGGTACTGCCTGGCTTTATCCAGTCTGTTCTACCACACCTGTGACACCAGTGTGGTTCCCTTTAGCATGTGCTGCTCATAGTAAGCATGCCTTTCCGTCATCTAACGCACTTACCACTGGGGGCAAATGCTCTCCAAAAAAGTGCGAGCTCCAAAAAGCTGGCAGGTCCAACGACCCAGCCAAAGTATAGCTTTGAACACCATGTAAGTCCCTTTGCAAAATGTGAAATGAGTCGGCTCGGCAGCTCTGCTTCTCTGTTTGCAGAATACCGCCGAGATGTGGCGATGATGTGCTATTGGGCGCGCTGCTGTTCCAACTGTATACGCTCCTCTCATTTTCATTCTATGTTTAGTATGTGGTATATAACTAGTCAAGAGTCCTGATGCCTTTTATATTTCAAACAAACCATCAATTCCTCCAAGCAGCCGTCAACGCAGCGGATGGCCCTTGCCAATAAACATTTCGACACTTATTTACCATACATCGGTTGCTTGAGTGACCTAATGCAATGGATGCAGAAGTGACTGGTGGCTGTACGTTAGTGGCGCTATGTTGGGGTCTTCCAGCTCCCCAAACTGGCGCACGTTAGCGATGGGCTGATCACCCCACTCACTGCCGATTCGTGGACAGAGGTATGGCGACTGCCCCCATCAGTACGTGGCAGCGGCGAGGCCACGACCCTGAATGTCTCTCCAGCATTTACCCAGGGCGTCATAGGGCCAGGCGGTGCACGGATAAGCTCACTCCGCTTACACTCTAGGCACCATCTCGCTTGGCCTTTTCGTGCTGCATTTATTGACCTTTGCTAGTGTTTTGACCTCCCCATACTTTTTTGCCTGTTCCATTGCTTGTTCTTTGGCTAACGTAAATTTGCTCTTTGCCGTCTACCTGTAGCTCACTTAACTACGCTCGATACCTTTTTGCTGTACTGCTCAACCACGCCGACCACGCATCCGCCATGTCCAGCTCGGTAGGTACAATTGTGGGGCTTTATTGTCGGGTCCCTTGGGGAACTACTAGTTGACCCACTGCCCATCGCTTTGGGAGCGCCAGACCTAAACTCCTTAGTAGCACTGCGTTGCCGCGTACCCTTTACTGCCTGGATAGACCTACAAATTCGATGTCAAGATGCCCTGCTCGGGGTGCTCCAACGCCGTTACCAAGGCTCTCAAGAACTCACCAGGTAAGCCCACGCCATGAGCCATATGTCTGCAGCGGTGCAAGATTAGATGCAAGCGCGCTCGCGTGTGTGTATTTGTGAAGTCGGGGGTGCAAACTATTTTCTGATATGCAAAGTGTGGTGTGCGGTTAAACCCTTTTTGCTGCCGCTCGCCAGGTGTTGAGCAGGTGAGCGCTGACCTGGAGACGCAGACCGTTATGGTGACCACCACATTGTCGCAGCAGGAGGTGCTGGAAATTATCCAAAAGACTGGCAAGGAAGCCCACCCGCAGTCTGCCTAGCTGACTCGCACCGGTGCGCACCTGCCTATACCAACGAGGGACACCACATGTGAGCGTGCGTAGCGAAATTGGAAAGGAACTAGCGTTGCGCTACGGCTTGGTGGCCTCGCCTGTTCTCTCCCAGCAATGGGTAGAAGGGAAGAATTCTGCTCAAACTGGAATAAAAGCCGTCAGGAGTAAGAGCCGTTGGGACTTGCCATCTATCATCTTTTTCCAGCAGTATAGCTAAGGGGTTCGGCCTTGCTAATGCTGGCGAAGCCTACCGTTTAATTGGGTTTATCGGGGTACATCAGTGTGCCACTTGGCCATTTTACGACCTCGGGCTGCAGTGGCTGGCGGAGTTCAACCTCTGAGTCTTTGGTGAAAAGGGAACTACACGAACTGATTTGAGAATGGCGGCTGCCACGGTTGCACGCCCAGTTCACCAAGGGCGACAGGAGTACGGCGTGCTGGGTGAATGCAGGCGAGGCGGGAAGCGACAGTCGGAAGAGGAGAAGGGCAGGAATTGAGCGCGGCGTAGCATAATGGACCGGGGTCACTCGGGCTCTTTCGTCTCCTTAACATGTGCCCCATACGCCCGCGCTGTGCAGGCCTCGAGGCAAACTTGAGAAATGCACGGTGCTGCTCGGTTGTTGTTCTTTCCCTTGCTACTGCGTTTGTAGCAGCCATTCGTGTTTTCTTTGCATCTTTGCGTGCCTGCTTTTTGGTATTTTGTTGGTTCTGAGCAGGCGTGTATTCGTTGGCTGGCAGTTCAACAAAAATTAACAGGGGCGCAGTTTGCACGTGGCCGAAGGGATTGGACCAGCGCAGCCCACTCTTTTTCTTGTCTTTTTTTCTGATTCAATTTCTGTCGTTATATTTTTTACCTTCATTTGAAACAGTGAACTCTGTTGAAACACTTGTTGGAGACAGCTGGCCACCATGATGGATGACATGAGCAGTACCAGCGACGGTGAATACGCCAAGTACTGGACGGAATGGTTCCTATACCTGCGGGGCAACGAATACTTTGTCGAAGTTGACGAGGAGTACATTGCCGATCGTTTTAATCTGACGGGACTGAACCAAGAAGTGGACCATTACGTTCCCGCTTTACAGCTGATCTCGGACGAACTAGACGAATCACGACTGGACGAGCACACGCGGGAGGCCGTTGATCGCTCAGCACGGCACCTGTATGGACTCATCCACGCGCGGTACGTGCTCACCACGCGCGGCATGCACAAGGTTCTTGACAAATACAAGGGTTTGGGGTTTGGGCGGTGCCCCCGGGTTCTCTGCAACAGCCAGCCACTCCTACCCGTAGGTCTATCGGATATCCCCGGCCGGCACTCGGTCAAGCTCTACTGCTGTCACTGCGAAGACGTGTACAACCCCAAGTCGACTCGCCATGCCACCATCGATGGTGCCTACTTTGGCACCAGCCTGCCCCACATGATCTTCCAAATGTTTCCGACGCTGGTACCCGAAAAGTCCATGGTCCGCTACGAGCCCAAGATCTTTGGCTTCAAGCTCCACGCCACCGCCGACCTGCATCGCAAGCAGGACAAGATCCGTGACCAGCAAGCCAAGCGCCTGGTCGCTGCTGGCATCGAACCTCCCACCGGGTAGATAGATACTGTATTGCAGTGGAGATAGATATCCTAAGCGATGCCCGACCTTCATCCCACATGGCTGACTGCAAGCCGTTGCGCCAATTGACTGATATGCACCAGACTGGCTCTTTTACTCTCTCTTCATTTCTTCGCCCGTGTGTGTTTCAATCATTTTTCCTTTTTTTGTACTAACTGATCCCGCGCGCTTACTACCAACACGGACAGCCTTGTATTTTGGTACCCCCGTCTTTCCTAGTTGATGCAATAAACTCGACACTGCATATGCCCATGTACAGCAGTGTTCGATATGCCTCAAGCGCTAATGGCATTGAGAGATCAGTGCCGGTCACCCAGGATAGCATTCTAGTTACATTATGTTTGACACTAAACAGTTGACCGGTGAAACCACCCATACACGCACAGAGAGAGAATTTGCGGTGCGATGACTACACCAGCAGAGATGGAGGGCTCGTTTCTAAGGATTGTTTGGTCAAGATGTGGAGTAAAAGACGTGAAAGAGCAGCGGGTTTTATTTACACCCTTTTCTGATTTTAAAAGCTCTAACGGAAGCCTTCCACTGCCTCCGTGTGACGTATCAGATTTTATATTGGCATGGGTAGGTGGATCAGTTATTTTGAACAGGAGCCACGCAAGACCACTGCAACGGGCTATACTAACGTCACTGAGGCATTTGAGTGGCAGCCAATAGACCCAGCAGAGTCTTTCCAGCACTGCGTGATTGCCCTGGTCAAGAGTAGCAAATACACAGTGCTCGCCTGCAGGATTCTGCTCCGCTCTGCCAGGATTCGCTCAAAGACTTGCAGAGTTTGGCACAATGAACCGGAGAACCATAGCAGCGCATTACGCAAACGATCGGGCACCCAACAAGTCGGCCACTTTCCGCCAGGCACAGGCTTGCTCAGTGAGCTGCGGGTTGGTTGCAAAAAGAGAACAGGAGCATGTGCGTAAAATATATGAGCCAGTTTCTATAATCGGTTCCAACGTATCTCACTGGTTTACGAGTCACTGGTGAATATAGAAGTAGAGTGAAGTGGGAAGTATTCCCGTATGCAAGAGCAGAAGGCAGAGATGTATAAACGAGGGCGTTAGTAGCTAGTTCAGGTGACATATGAGATAAAGAGCACGGCATCCATCACCGCAGAAATAAAACAATAATTAGAAAAAGCCACCATTAAATCCAAGCGCAAGCAATGCGCCGAATCTAACGCAACTACGCCATCTTGATGCACACGCCCAACGCCCTCAAGAGGGCATCAGGGTCATGGTTATACCTTGGTGCCTTGCAAGCAGTGTGGCCTTGGTAGGAGCACGCACATTATTTCCTTTTGGCTGCATCTGTGGAGTGACCTGACGGCTGGACTAGGTCCAGTTACCTCTTCACTTTCTCCTCTCTTTCGTGTCTTCCTAACCAGACCGTTTCTTAATGGGTATTCTCTGGGAGCCCTTCCTCACGTCACCATGCCATATTGACCCAGGGCCCTTCTTTTATTTATTTGCTACTGCCATCGTCTCTGGGGGCTCCTTGATGCCCTGCCACCTGGGGCCAGCAGAAATCACCACGCCAGCGACTACCGAAAAATAATAAAGGCAATCTACATTTATCATACTTGATGGCCTCAGCTGCGCTCCAGAGATAAGGCGCTGAGGTGGAAACATCATTGAAGCTAAGGCTTAAGCCAAGGCGTGCCTTGTTCATTGTATCATTGATGCTGGGTGCATGCAATGCTAACACTCGCGATGGGAATGCCTGACGCGCAACTGGGCAGCTCGATGACCAAAGAGCGATAATCTGAAGGTATTCCCACCCTCGGCATCGCGGGGGAGCTGAAAAGGTGGCTGCAGCCAAGTAAGGCAAGAGAGCGGAAAACCAGCTGTCCTTTTGAGGGAAAAGCTAGTCGCGCAGGCTACGGCTGGCAGCCCTGGGGCAGTGGGGATAGCTGCAGCCGGCAGCACTAGAGTCCAGCGGCCAAAGAAACCCCCAGGCAGGTGACGCGACTCACTCAACACCAGAGTGGGGTTGCAGTGGTTCCAAACGTTAAACCACACCATACACGGCCTGGGAGCACGTATCGCCACGCATGCCCTTTCACTCTGGCACTCTTTTTTTTCCCAGCTCCAGCTGCCACTCGTCCGTGAGAACGGGGGTGCGGGCGCCCTGTGCATCTAGGCCAACGGGCTGCCCGTAAAACCAGACGGTGCCCTTCCTTGTGACCGCTGCAGTCACCTTGGGCGTCTGTTTCTTCCCCATCCCCTAGTATTCTCTTTAGCCAGCCGTGGCTAGGGCGCGCAGTGATTGGGCAGGTTTTTTTTCTTTCGGCGTTTTGGGTGCCTTGAGCGGTGGGGCCGCTCACCTCTCCTGAAACCCGCGTCTCCCTCGTTTTTATTCTCTATCGCTTGACCCTAGTCACAGCTCGGTGGTTGGTCGGAACGCAAGGGAAGGGGAGCCTAGCAGCTACTGGCGGCCATTGTGGGAGGCTATCGAGACGCCCTCTGTTACCAGCACACGGGCGCTAGTGACAGGGCAGTCCAGCGAATCGAAGCGTGCGGTAGAGGCTTAATGCAAGCGCACTCGCTTATCGGTTTCTTTCTCCTTTTTATTATTCCAATCTCCTTTCAGGATCTACTGCGTTGGTCGCCCCGCCAACGCAACCAGTGCTAAGCCTCCCCATTGCACCTGCTTCTTTGGTTGCCCCGTTGCGCGTGTCCTGCGTTCGCCCCCCGTCCTCCCCCGTTTGGTAGGGTGCTGAACCTTATTCGCCAGCCGCTTTGTCTTCTCTCTCGCGTCTCTTTCCCAAGGTATAAAAGCCGTGCGTTTCCGCTTGTCTATCCACCTCTTTTCTCTTTCCAGCACCATCCCTCACGCACCTTGTTGGCGAGCAACACGTGTGTGTGACCAGTACTTCGGACGCAATTTTTCTGCTTCCCTCTACCCTTGTATTCTGGCACGGGTGCTTCACTTTTGTTAATAGCACGCCTTGGTCTACCCTGAAACCACCGTTTCTGTGGCTTTATCACCATGGTTGCCCACCACACCACCGCTCTGCCGCTGCGGGTCAACACCACCCAGCTGAGCCGAAGTAACGATGACCAGGAAGTGACGTCGCCCACTCTCCCTGCTGCTGACCAGATGCAGCCGCCGCGCTCAGCGACCAGCGTGCCACGCACTATCCCAATGTCGGGCCCAACAGCTCAGCGGCGGGCGTCAATTCACGCCTTGACCGGTTGGTCCAGCCTCTATGCGCATCCGACCATGGCTGGCACCAAGCCCCACGAAAACGCCAGCCCGCAGGCGCGTGTCTGGCGAACTGGTTCCTTGGGTGGTGCGTTTAGCCGATCCCCAGCAACTGCCACTGGGCCTCCTCCGCCGCTGTTTGCCACCTCGCTGCCCTCCCCCAGCCAGCGGGCAGCCTTTCCTCCAGGTTTGTACCACCCCCCAGCCTCCACGGCCAAGGACGCCACTCCAGCTTACCCGCAAAATGTCAGCACCTCCCCGCCGGCGCCCTTCTCGGGGATACCGACCCCGTTTCGCCGCATGTCATACACTATGGGTACCCATCCTGTATCTGCTGGCACCACGGCAACGGCGAATAATCAACTGCAATCCCGACCAACGCCTTTGGATGGTCAGCCCAGCGATGCCAACAGGCATAGTCCCACGGCGCCTTCGTTGAGCCACTACCAGTTGGCGACTGACACCGCTCCATCATCAGTTGGGTTACCCGGTGAGACTTCTTCTCCTTCCACCTGGGGCCATAGCGCCACGGAAGAAGGGGCCAAGGCGCGAAAGATTCGCCGTATCCGTACGCAGCCCCCGAGACCCGAGTCACCCATGGGCAAGATGATCCTCTCGGGTCAGTTCCTGGATTAGTCCCTGATCCTTGCTTTCACCGCTCATTACCGCTTATACGGCTGCGTTCGTCGTTCTTTCCAATGCCACTGCTGGGCTTCGCGAGTTTGAAGCGCGAGGGGCTTAAAGCCGATGGAAGTGACGAACACTGCAGTGACATCGCTCGCTAGCACCCATTGCTCTTGTCTGTCTATATTTGTTGCGCTCCTCTTCCTTTGCCCACGCCAGGCCTCGAGTATTTACTCTTGGTAACGGTTTTCCTTACGTCTGTTTACAAGTTGAATGTAACAGGACGAGCGGCTCAGCTAGCCCTGTAAGCTGGGTGCCGCCTGGCTATTTATCGGTTGTATTTTTAAAATATTTATCCCCTGACGCTAGCACATGTATTTTCCGGGTTTTTGGTTGATCCACTCATGTGTACTTTTAGCAGCAAACATTGTTTTTGCCCAAAATTCCCGTACGCACCCAGCAGCTTAAAATAGCAATTTTTTTTTCCTTTTGACTAGTAAACGTTCTCATCGATCAATACGTGTTACATACAGAATGTATATCAGCCCTAATATTTACAAATGTCTGCTTCCATCAAGGGTTTACCATTACTGGAACGAAACGCCAAACACTGGCCAGGCTCGTGGCAGGTTGGACACTGTGCATGCGGCGAGAGCTGGCGGGAACGCTTTGAAGGGTGGGGTTGGGAAGAGTGGATGACTAAAGCAGTTTTATGTAGATATGTATAGTGACCCAAAACACTACCAGGACCAGTGGATCAGGCCAACAAGGTGTTCCCCCATTTGGTATATTTTTTCATCCTGCCTAGAATCCTGCTGCTGCCCTAAATATGCCAAGGATCAGGGCATAAAGAGGCAGCTAGCAAAACCCACACCCACACACATACATACGCAAGCAGAGTTTTCGGGAATACTAACCCAAGGTACAGGCATGGTGTTGGGTGGCGGGGCGCAGAAAAGAGAAAGAAAAAAAAAGTGAGTCAAAGGCATCACAGTAGAGGGTATAGATGGAAGCATGCCATTAGGTTAAAGACCATAACATGGCAACAGCAAGGGTAAGAAAGGGAGCAGGCAGTGCCCTTGCGTTTCCACCTGCTGTCGATTACTCGTTGTCCGTGTGGTCGTCATCACCCGACACTTCGGCATTCTCACGTTCGACACGGGCCATAAGGTCTGCCAGCTCCTTCTCTTCGGACTCGCTGACTGCCTTGGGCTTCATGACGATGTTAAGGCTACCCTGATTGGCAACAATAGACTGTTCGATCGTTGCGATGGCGTTATCCATGGTTTCAAGGGCTAGTGCCTTGTCAAGCGAAGTGGTGGTCATCACATAAAGTGGTGGAGCGACCAGACGCACCTTGATGGGCACCTCGTCAGTGGAGCACGCCTCGCCCGCTCGCAGGGCCTTCTTGACAGCTTCGATGCCTTGGTAACCAAAGCAGCTGACCTCGATGTCGGCGCGGATCTTCACGGGCTGCGGGGTAAGACGACGACGGATATTGGTCAACAGTTCGTCAAGGATACCTTCGGGCATCTCCAGACCTTCAAAAACCTTTTCAGGTTCGCTGATGGCAATCTTGAACGCATCGTAAGCATGGCCATACTTGCGGTACAGCGGCCAGCCAATCGTCTGGTACAGCTCCTCCAACTCCTGGTCTCGTTTTCGGGCCACATGGCTCAGGATGCTGTGCACCGCCTTGGACTTGTTGTACCGCTCCTCACACTTGGCCACATCCTCGGGCGACACACGGCGCTTGGATAAATCAATGTACCCTTTCTCCTTGTCCACACGCAGGACCACCACCACTTCGCGCTTGCCCACGCGAATCAGTTTTTGAATACTACGGATGCGTCGTCGTGACAGTTCAGACAAAAGGATCATCCCTTCAATGTTGCCGTATTCTTCCAGCTGGACGTAGGCGCCCATTTCGGCGATCTGGCGGACCTTGACCATCACCACTTCCTCCACCTCGGGGAATTTCGCCTCGTAGAAGCGGCAGTCTTTGGTGCTCATGGTGACAAAAGCGGTGCAAGGCGATACGGCGCGATCGGTGCCAATGAATGTGTCTATGTGTGCGTGTGTGCGAGTCAGCAAAAGCACGGGCCGGGCATAGGCTAACCGAGCAAACGGATGCAGAATGCAAAGCGCTAAAAAAAGAAAAACTCAGGAAAAGAATAACCAAGTCAGCGTTACGGAGATGACCAAAGCGACGAATCTAGCCAAAGCAAGGGAAGAACTGCTTCTGTGTTTCGGTGGCCTGGACCCCTGATTGGTGACCAAGATGGGTGGATGCAGCTCGAGCTAAGCACGTCGGGTTGGTGCGCCAGCCCTTCACTGCTCTTTGGTCAGTAGCAATCAAATACACACGACCCATGATGGGCGGAATCGGCTTTTTTTGTCTTGCTTCGCCAATGGGTTACAAGGAGGAAAGAAGGGCGAAAAATTCCTCCAATGAGTCACGTGCGTGACTCGGTGGGCACCACCATAAAAGATTGACAAGGTTATCCAAATAGTACTCACAGGCACCCCATTGGTTTGTGCGAGTCAATAAAGGCATCCGTCCTACAGCATGTATATTCCGTCCGCTGTTGGCCCCCCATTGTCATTGCGTCTCTTTTGTATTCGCTGTGCTGTTTCGGTAGCTGTTCGCTTCTGACCCGACCACCTTCGCCACATGGCTTCACTTATCTCGCACACGCTGTTCTGGCGGCTCGGCTGCGTCCTGGGCGCCTCTGGGGTGGGACTGGGTGCGTACGGCAGCCACGGGCTACCACGCCAGGTCAATGGCGACGAGCAACGGGTCGGGCAGTGGCGCACCGCTGTTCAATACCAAATGGTGCATTCCTTGGCTTTGTTGGCGGCCGCTTATTCCAAGCGCTCGCTGGTGGCCAGTACGTTGCTTGCGTCGGGCACGGTGCTCTTCTCCGGCACACTTTACCTCCGGGCACTGGATCCCGACCGGTTTACTGGCCTGCGTCGGCTGGCCCCCACTGGTGGCATGCTGCTGATATTTGGCTGGCTAGCTCTGGCTGTCTGAGCTCGAGGCTCTGGAGCCCTTGGATATCTGAACCACTTGCCAACAGTGTTTATTTGGCAACTATAAACCCCCCAAAAATGTATGTATCAGTCAGCAGCACCTAGTATCAGATTCGCCCGCGTTCTGAAACCATATTTTGCTACGCTCGAGTGGCTAGCATAGAGTCCCATTGCCTACAAAGTCAGCGCTTAATTCTTACACCCGAGTAGGGTTGAGGATATCTTCAAACAGTTCCAGGAACTTGGGAAACACATTGGAATACACCAGGTGCAAAATTTCCAACCGTGCCCCATCGTACATATCCAGCTTCCACAGTCCTTGCTCTGCCCGCACCTGAATTTGGTTCAAGGTGGCCTTTTCAACCGACAGGGTGAACTCAGATTTGGGCGAGAAGAACTTATCGTAAATTAGCTTGAGCTCTTTGGTGACCAGGCCACTCAGCAAGCGTTGCGCTGATGCATAGCACATGGCCGACGAGTTGATATTATGTCTGTTCTCGCTGTCCGATGCCCGGCAGTCAGGACAGCCATCATGAATAGGGTACAGGCCCGAGATTCGACCCATCAGTACGCCCGGCTGATCCGACCAGCTGGGCTTGGGCTGATGTCGTCGTCCGGGCTCAAATGGCGCGGCGTCGGGGTTGATGCTGGTGCATCGGGTGGCCGGTGGTGTTGAACACTGCACGTGGTGCCACTTCTTCCGGGGCGGTAGCGTCGCAGGGTTGAGTGAGGCCAGAACGTGGTTGAGGTCGGTGTTGACCACCACCGTGCCTGGCGTGGTGGCCAAGGACGAAAGTGGTTGCAGGCCTGGCCTGGAGAGGGGCCATTCGTCGTCGCGTTCTATCCCTTTTTCGGCACTTTTCTCTTTAGCAGTCGGATCCATTGTTGGCATATCAATCTCTGGGTACGCGAATTGGCCGATCATCGTATGGGTATGGTGGCTCTTGAGACTGGTATGGTTGCGACGGCACTCGTCAATGGTATCGTAAATAGTGTACGTGATTGGGGTGGGAAATTCAATAAACGATGGAGCTGTGCTAGCAGCCACGTGGCTTAGCCCTGGCACCCATGCCGTGGTATTCTCCAGCAGCTTATTTTTCACCTTTTCAGAGCTGATAACCTTGGTGCTCCTGCGCACCAACCGCCGGGGTAAAGACGCATGGCTGCCGTTGGTCTGCAGGGTCGACATATCTTCAGCGTCAGTCATGTCATCAGGCGCCACCGCCGAGTCCAGGCCCGCCTCAACCGTTGGCGGCGTCCATACCATGCTATTGCTGTCATTGAACACATGATCATCGGCCATGGAAGTGCTCGGCTTGTCGTAGACCTCTTGGGTGATGTCGTCAATATCTTCATTGAGCCAGTCAACCACGCTATGGTCACGGTTGGCCAGGTATGAGGAATACACGAGGCTCTTGAGCCGCTGGTAGTCCTCGAGGAAGAGCATGGTCTCGGGACAGAAGCAATCCCCAGCAGTTATCTTGAGCCTACCAAAGAGTCGGCGGTCGCTGAGCACCCGCATATAGTCCACATAGCAGGTGCCCTGGTGCGAGTCATCGGTGGTGGGCAATGGTTTCCAGATACGCTGGGTCGAACCGTGCTCGTCGAGTCGATTGGGGCTGCTCCTCACTGTTTGGATCAGGGGCACCACCACCGTTAGAATATGGGTGCCTAGGATACCAATGACAAAAAAATCCAGCGGCTTCAGTTCGAGCAAGAAGTTGCGGATGTAAAAGCGTGAAAAGAGGTACAGACCCAAGCAGGTGGACGAGATGATAAACGCATTGAGTAACTCGTTGCGGATATGGTAAGCATCTTTGACGCGCCACAGCAAAAAGGCCGCCACGGGGCACAGGATAAAGGTGTCAATGCCAATAATAATGCCCATGGGTAGATACAGCATTCCCCAGTGGCACCGGTAGACCATGGGCGATACCGACAGCCCTGGGAGCAACGCCTGCATCACTGCGCAGTAGATGACCAGCAACAGCAAAAGGATGACAAACAGCTCCTGTAGGCGCTGCTCCAGCGCATGGCACCGATGGCGGCACAAGAACACTCCCTTGATTGGCTTGGTGGCGATTTCCTGATCGCCAGATATAGATGTGGGCGAAGGAGGCAGCCGGCTCTCGGTAACATTTGCACTTTCACTCGGACGGATCGGGGTCAGCAGCTTTTTGATGATGGGCACCAGGGGTGGCTTTTTCGTGCCATACTGCAGTGAGCAGTCACATAGAGTGCCATCATGCATCACCGACGCAACCCACTGCAACTTGTCGGCGCTCTGGCGTGCCAACATGACAAAGTGGACCACACGATAAAACATGATGGACGTCCAAAGAAAGCACCCAAAATGCAGGACCCAAAAGTAGATAAAGCAGGGCACCTGCGAGTGGAGTAGGGATGTGATGAGGATTAAGCACGAGAGAATGAACCCCGTCACGGCTTGCAGTATCGTCAATCGAATCGACCGGATCTTGTGCTCGTAAATGTACCGACTGCGCTTGTAGTATAATGTGATTGTCACCAGAAAAAAGAACACGTACACGCCAATGGCAATGGCATAGGCCATTTTCCGATTGGGGCAAAAAGGCCCGGGATCTTGCAACGAGCGGTGGCACACTTTCTCGCCAGTGGGGTCCACTGACACCATGATTTACGCAATGGCGACTACACGGCCGCAGGCACACTCAACGTCGTGGTCAAAGGATTACACCCGCTGGTGCTGGCGTTCAGTTGTGGAGAAGGAAAGGATGCCCGTTGGTACAGATACCAGAGGTTTACCGCTGGGCGGACGATGCTAGAGTAGAAGAAAGAATACACTGCGAAAGGGCTTGAACTACAGGCAAGTCAGGCCGTATGCCAGGCAAACAAAGCAGGGTCAAAGCGAAGCAGGAATAAGCCAAACAAAACACTGCGACAAGCTCGTAACCAGCAGAAGAAGCCGCAGTAGCTTATGTCATGAGGAGCTTGTTATTATTGGGTACGTATGTACAAAGAGTGGCTGGCGTAGCTATACAGCTTACAAAATTTACAAAAAAGCTCGGGGGGGGCAGCAAGAGCTGTGGGCAAGAGTGAGTTTAACGCTGTGCAGACAACAAGAAGCTAAATCTGCCATGTACATTAGGTTTAGATTAATTTAACAAGTAGAAAAAACGAGAAGGGGTGTAGGGGGAAACGCCAGGCGTATGTTCGAGGCAATGCCCGATATTTATTTTAACGCTGTCTAGTCACCGTGTGAGCAAACAGTAGCAAATGGCAGGACGATGGTGCACAAGTGAGGCAGAGGAGATGCGATGGGATAACAACGGCCAACGAGCATACCATGGCCCAGCATTAGGTGGCGACTGGCCTGCTGCCCTTAACTCATGGGAGAGCTAGCATCCTTGGAACGGCACAAGGCTTGGTTCGTGCAACCCTTGAGAGGTGCACAAACGATAGCAGTGTGTGTGGGTGCCAACGGTGACTAGCGCTCCTTCCATTTTGCGCTATAGCGCCTTGGATGCAAGTGTGCCCGTCATGAGAACCCCATTTCGTGGCCTAGTATTCGTCTTTGACACGGCTGGCTACCATCGACTCGCTGTGGAGTGCCGTGCTGAAATCTTGTAGCGCGATTTGGTATATTTCTTTCCTTTTTAAGGACCAACGAAACCAACCAGCGAAAATAAAACCGCGCTAGGCCGCACGCCACTAGGTCCAGGTTTCCTTGAACACGCTGTGACACTGGATGATAGCCAAAGCTGCCTCGGTTCAATCCACCGCAAACACCAACGAGGTTATTTTTTGGGGGCGAGATTTAAGCCTTTTCTCACCCTCGCCTTTCACATCATTTACGGATATGCTACGTGCCAGCTGTTGACGGTGCTTTTTGTTTGAGATGCTCACTGCTGGCTGCGTAAGCTGATACCTGTGTCCATATAGCTAAATAACAACGAGCGCAGTTTGCAGGCTGGCCAAGATAGCACAGCTGTTCGTGTAACTCTTTGCCGGCCACATGAATCTGACAAACCAGCCAACCGCCTGGCCTTTCTCTCTTGCTTTTCATACTCACGCTCACGCACATCTTTGCTTAGCTGCTCGGCGCTTCTGGATTGAGATGGCTAGGCCGCTGTGCTGGGCCTTCCCAAGCTACGACCTCAAGCTGGTGGAAATGACTTGAATAACATAGCCGTATTCCCCCACACGACGTGAATTAAACTTAGTCCGACTTGCTAGGTCAGCTATTTTTGGAGGCTGGAAGTCACTGTACCCTTTTACCCCTAGTATAGCAAAGCCAGCGGGCTCCTCTTTTACCATATATATATATATATATACTTTTTTCGCAAATGATGTCAGGTCTCAACATTTATGGGGGCACGAACTAGATAACAGCTGCTACTATATTCAAATTATGCACAAACAAAAAAATCAAAGTAACCACGCGAGAGCAAGAACGAGGCCAATGCGCCAAACCTTAAGTTAAGCGTTTGAGCGTTTCTACCTCTTCCACAAAGAAAGCATCATATTGGCGCCAATTTGATCGAGTTGAGGCCAGCCGTGAAAAAATAACACCAATAGCCGTCAATGATCGGAGAGTGTAATTAGAGTACATACTGTTGACCCTACTTGTTACAATGCCTTGACGTCGATCGCCTGGGTCTTTTCGGAAGCGCCGTTCAAAGAACTGCTGGCGGCCGGGTCGCTGGAGGCCATCAAGGTAGTGGCACCACGAAGCGTTCCCTGAGAGTAAGACTCTGGCTCCATGGTATTGGTATCAGCAGCCAGCAATGGCGCGTCGCCACTGCTTTCGGGAAATTCGGGCAGCGGTGGAGCCAGTAACTGTTTCTTGGGGCTGACCTTACTGCGAAGGGACTTGTCACCCTTGGTGCGGCTGACCAGGCGCCACAGCGCCAAGTAGGACAGGATGTAGAGCACCGTGAAGAGCACAATGAGGAAGACGATGTTCACGAGAATGCCAAAAGGACCCAGGTCCAGGTTTGCGAGAGCTTGGGACCCAACCTCCTTGCCGTTGTATTCGAAACCCGTGTACTGGTTGATGGCCAACGCTGAGAAGCCGTACTTGATGGGACTAATCCATTGGATCCAGCCAAGGTACGCGGGAGCGCTGCCGCTGTTCACAAAGAGGCCGCCAAAGATCATAAGGGGCAGGATGATCAAAGGGGTGACCACCATCGTCACTTGGAGATTATCAAAGGCGCACGCCATGAGTGTGCCAAAACCAACACCGCAAAACCCAACGCAGACCGCCACCGCCAGATAAATAAAGAATTTGCCAGCGTCTTCTTGCAGGCCAAACATCCAATACGTGATTACGGAAAAGAGCGACGGGGTGAAGATAACAAAGGGCACCTCGATGGCGTTCTTGCTGAAGAAGTACGCCGGCAGTGAATACAGGCCATTTTGGTGCTCGCGCTCAAACACTTGGCGTTCCTCCGCAAAAACCGTGATAATGGGCATGGCGTTGGAAAAGAACTGGTTTACAGCCACAAAGAACAGCGCACCTGTCAGGTCCTGCGTCACAGCGTTGAGGGTATCCTTGCCCGGAATGTTGAGGTAAATCAAGCCGATGAAGACGCCAAAAAAAATGGCCTGCATCACCTTGACCTGCGCCACCATCTTGTTGCGAAGCACGTTGCGACCAGCCCGTCGGAACAGGAGCGAGAATTGCACGGCAAACGTGCTCTTTTGGTTCAGCATGTCCTGGGTGATGGGCCGGGTTAGTGGATGGGTGGCAATGTGCTCGTACTGCGCAGCTTCCGGTGAGTTCTTCCAAAAGGCGGACACTTCGTCGAGTCGGGATGACTCGGCCAGCACCAGCTCTTCTTTGTTATCGGCACGCAGGTTTTCGGGGTCAAATTGGTACAGCACGCTCATAAAGAAAAAATCGGCAGGGTTGGTATAGGTCGGGCAGCGATACCCCACGCGCGTAAAGTAGTCGACTGCATGCGAGGCCTCACCCATGTACACGGTCCGTCCTTCCTGCAGGACCATGATATCGTCAAACATGTGAAAGATCTCCGACGACGGCTGGTGCATCACTGCGACAACGGTGCGTCCTGACCGCGCCAGTTCGCGTAGAATATACGTTACCGTCACCGCAGTGTACGCGTCCAAGCCCGACGTTGGCTCGTCTAGAAATAGGACCGAAGGATTGGATACCAGCTCCATGGCAATGGCGCAGCGTTTGCGTTCGCCGCCCGATACTCCCTTGATGATGGTATTGCCGATCACGGTATGCCGAGCCTTTTCCAGTTCCAGCAGCCCAATGACTTCCTGAACGCGTTGTTGCCGTTCCGCTGGCGTCAAATTAGGACACCGCATCGTGGCGCTCATAGTGATGGCCTCTTCAACTGTCATAGTCGCCAAAATCACGTCATCCTGGTGGATATACCCCGACACCCGTCGAATAGCATCACCAGTCACCCGTCGGCCATTGAGCAAAAGGTCGCCATCGATGCGACCAGCTCGAACGGACCCCGCGAGAATGTTGATCAGGGAGGTTTTGCCGGATCCACTGGGGCCAAGCACCGCAGCTAACCGGCCTGGCTGAAAAGTGCCCGTCAGTCCCTGGAGAATCACCTTTTGATTTTCTCGTTGTCTTCGCCTGAACAAGCTGAACTTGGACTTGGATGGTGGTGGCGTGGAAGTGTTTGACTCGACTTGGCCGGCCACGGGCTCGTATTTGTTTTCGGGTGCTGTAGGGCTGTTTTTGACAGTAACCGAGTACGTCAGGTTACGAAACACGATTTGTAGCGGCTGGACGCGAGTCTGGTTGGCCCCTAGGAGCCCTTCGACAGGGATAGAGACGTCGTCGTGGCCATGGCTGTCGGCAATAGACGCCTTGGAGTGCCGCGTCGACGTGACGGTGGACATGGTGTGATGCACTTATCTCGAATAAAAAACACAGTGGCCCGGGAACGGGAAAAAGAGGACGTGGCTATCAATGGGTTTAAAAGGGCAACCGCGACCACCAAGCGCTGCTGACTGAGGATTAAGGCACCCACCAAAAAGAGGGCGTGGGG